>JAWPHD010009824.1:0-100003 GCA_037043455.1 Cyrtodaria siliqua | reverse complement strand
AGACGAAAACATTGATTTTACGACCATTGTAAACCCAGATCGACTTGCACATAACGTGAAGGCTAATCAGGTTTAACACTGTTCGCCACTCAACAAGAAAGTTTTCCATATTAAACACGTAATATATAAAATATTATCGGAAGGATTGAATTCAAATTTAAGCAGACGACATTTACAATTTGACTGCAAAAGGGATATATTTAAGTCTACTAGTAAACCTTGACTCTGTGTCATTTCATTTTTAATAAATGTGTTCTCGGTACTGGATTCCACGTACAACATGGTTTCTGCTGGGTGTAATAGCGTACAATATGCCTAAAAAATAAATGTAATTGAATTATTTCTAAAACTGTTTATAAGTATATATACTCACGGTCAATGAAAACGCACCACAAAACAAATTCTTTAAATGTTTTGCAAGTTTTTACGACTTTGACAAAAGGAAGGTGTTAAGTGGTGTTTGCACCATAATTAAATGGTCTGAATATGTCACTTAGCTTGTTTGGTGTAATTTCTAAAGTTTGAGCATATATTAAGTAGAAATACTTTTACATACTCAGTTGATGCTCTACACATTTTAATACCTAGATCGCATGATCATATTACAGGCAATCACAAATGGATATACACCTTAAACAAGAGGCCCAAGAGGGTCTGTGGACGCTCTACTGCCTAAAACGGCTCTTATATCAATGGTTGTCATCATGAAATCCCAATCAGTACTTCTTTTAAAATATTAAAACACACACACACACACACACAAACACACGCACGCACGCGCGCGCGCACACACACACGCATGCGCGCACGCACGCGCGCACGCACGCACGCACGCACATACAGACCCAGCTGCGTTCAAGTACCCCGAAAAATGCATTCCGTTTGCATTTTGTTTGCGTTCCGTTTGCGCTCCGTTTGCATTCCGTTTGCATTTCATTTATATGAATGCATTTTTTAAAATGCAAATCATTTGCGTTTTTGAATGCATTCAGCGTTTATAAACGAATCTTTGTGTTCATTTAAATGCACGGAACGAACGCAATATAATGTGTGCGTTTAAATGCACAAACGGAGAAAATGCATTTGCATTTGGTTCGTTCAGCGTTTACCAATCGCAACATTTCTGACGATTAAACTACGTATGGTATCCACCCATGCGGTTCTTACCACGAATCGGCGACTAATGTTTGTGATCATATTGAAGAATGTATCCTTTGGTTGACATTATTTGGTGGTGCACATTGATGATTCTGTTTTCTTTTGGGTTTAGGTTATTTTCATCAAAAAATTAACATACTTGACAATATATAAAAATATGCCGTCTGATTTTACCAACAATATTTCAGTTTTATAATGAAATAATATAAATATTGTGCTACACAATAAATACATTTCCTATTTTAAATCGGTAAAAATGAAAGTGTGTAATCGTGCTTAAAAAACACCATTTACACAGTGTATTTCTTTATATTAAAATACTGCAAAACGCACTTCGTTTAAATCGAGACTTCAATTATGTACTCAAAAGGATAATATTGAAAGTTATCCGAAATAGCGAAATGCATTTGCGTTCGGTGCGCTCGTTTCGTTCGTTCCGTGCGTTTTCAGCGTTTAGCGTTTTAAAAAATGCATTCATCGTTCGTTCCGTTCGTTTTCAGCGTTTAGCGTTTTAAAAAATGCATTCATCGTTCGTTTTTTAAAACGCTGAACGCTGAAAACGAACGAAACGAACGTAACGAACGAAATGCATTTTTAAAATATAGATCGTGAAACGTTCATTCTGCGTTCGTTCTGCGTTCATTCTGCGTTCATTTTCCGTTCGTTCAGCGTTCGCTCTGCATTTATTTGGGGTACTTGAACGCAACTGGGTCTGCACACACACACACACACACACACACACACACACAACATAATCTTAAACCCCTGACCCATGCTAACAATTTAAACAAGAAGCCCAAGTTCTAATTTGATATGGCTGTTTAGGGACTCGATGTACAACACTTGTTTAAATAGGTTTTGACCGCCTGTAGAGGGGTCCCTCGATTACCAAAATAACTATACTAAATTAGAACTAGGTGTTGTTTTTAGTGTTACCCAGGTTACTTATACATGCATCATTGTTATGTATGGATGTACAGAGTGTACATATCTTTTGTGTTATACCTGTACCTGTTATGTTTACCTGTGTACTGTATTAGCATGTGATTGTCATGCATGTGATTGTCATGTGTATGTCATGGGATGTGATGTAGATGTACTATAAATAGTTGTCTGAGTGGTTCCATGTCGTATCCGTGTTGTATGTTAGTTTGGAATCCATCACCCTACACGGATAATTATGCACGTCAATATCGTATTCCCGCCAATAGAACTAACCAGCCTATCAGATCTCTTTATCCATATTTCATTCATTCTCTCCCTATGTCTTGCCGGGTGCGGTTCTAACACCGACCCTGAGATCGTAATGTTCATAGACGAGTATGGTATAAACTGTTACATTTACACAGATGTGTATTGCGAGATATATACAACTTTATTATTCTCGTAAGGCTACATGTGTGTATTTTATTCTTACTCATTGTGTTAAATTCAGTGCACGGTTGAATTGACATGTCGCCAGTACATAGATATCTCCGCCCTATTGTTGATGTCGGAGTAAATAACATAGTTTCACGTGCTTTATACACTTGCTGTATTTTGTCGGAAGTATATTTCTGGTTTGATTGGTTGAAATAGATGAATGATGGACAACTGGCGACATGTACATTGCAAGTATACTGCATATTTTGGTTAGAGTCGTAGATTTATATGTTTTTATTTTATTGTTGCAGGCCACTTTCGTACTCTTTCATATATTCGGTATGAAGCCTGATGTCCACATATATTAAAATGATGAAACTATTGACGTAGTACTTATTCTCTACCACCCGGTCTACATTAGTATACAGATGTCTCCCCTACTAAAGAAAGGGCAGTACATCCGCCAAAAATCATTCATACGAGTACGACGAAGGTATGTGCAACAATAGACTTGGTAATGGTCATCCCTGCCAGGTTTCATGGAAATTCAGGTAGGGGATCAGGAGAAGTAGTCGGGACAAAGCTTAGGTATTAGAACCTTTAAAGGGTCATAACTCCACCAAAAAGCATTCAACCGCAACATCACAATGATATACGCAACCAAGTTTCGTTGATAGCCGAATTGTGGCTGAAAAGAACTAGTCCGGACACAGTTTGTGTAGTTAAACCTTTAAAGGGCCATAACTCTGCCAAAAATCATTCAACCTGAACATTGTGAAGATATAATTAGGTTTGATACTGATCATCCTTGCCAAATTTCGATGAAATCCGGCCAGGGGTTCAACAGGACTAGTTCATACAAATTATGTGTATTAAAACCTTTAAAGAGCCTTAACTCCACCAAAAATCATTCAACCGAAACAAGGTGACGATATGCACAACTAGGCTTGGTACTGATCATCCCTGCAAAGTCACGCTGAAATACGGAAGTATGAAGGCCCTATTATAACAATCTGGTAAAGTGTGGTAAAGATCGGGTGAAACATGAAGGTGCGAGAGTGTCGACATCAGAAAGTTAATACATTTTCCAATAATTCAAGAGTCATAACTTAGTGTTACTGGTCCGATCAGACTAGTTTTGTTAACTTGACCAAAGTTTCATCAATATCAACAATCTGGCAAAGTTTGGTAAAGGTAAAATGCAAAATGAAGGCGCTAAAGTGTTGACAAGACAAAATATAGCGATTTTCGTTAATTCAAGGCAATAACTCCGTTACTACAGGTTTGAGCTAGCCGGTTTTCAAACTCGTCTAAGCTTTTATTGATATTTAAAATCTGGTAAAGTTTGGTAAAGCTCGGATGAATAATGAATGCGCTAGAGTGTTGACAAGACAAACTATAGCAATTTTAGTTAATTCAAGGGCAATAACTCCGGTGTTACTGGTCCGATCTGGCTAGTTTGTGAACTCCTCTGAGGTTTCATTGATCTTAATAATGTGGTAAATTTGGTAAATATCTGATAACAATGAAGGCGCTAGAGTGTTGGCAAGACAAAATATAGCAATTTCCGTTAATTCAAGGGCAATAACTCCGGTGCTACTGGTCCGATCTGTCTGATTTTCGAAGCTTTTATTGATATTAATAACCTGGTAAAGTCTGGAAAAGATCGGATGAAACATGAAGGTGCTAGAGTGTTGACATCAAAAGTTAACGGACGACGGACGGACGACGGACAAAAGACCATAGTATAAGACCTACTGACCTTGACCTGTGTCCAGTAGAGCTACAAACGAAAGGCGATACGCTCAATACTCAATAATGTATTATAACACTCATAATGTATGACTATTTTTTTCAAAAAATAGATTATTCAAAATGCTTTAATCAATATACAAACGATAGATAAGGATAAACTATCGGCGGTCAAATAGTTGAAGAACATCCGATAAAGTACAGCTAGCTATCAGTACACTTCTTGTTTTGCAATGATGACTCGTCAGATCTTTATAGTAATCAAAAACACATTTTTTACAACGAATTCGTTATACTATTGTACCGAATTCGTTTTACGTATATAGCGAACCTCCGTTATAGCCAAGTATTTGTTGAGGTCCCCAGGAATTCGTTATACACTCGTTATAAACAAGTTTTTTTACTGTATATATATATACACACACACACATTGCTTTATGTGTCCCCGTTATGGGAAAGTTATGTTCTATAACCTCGTGTACGTGTTATATGGTAATGCTTTTTCATACAAATCGTTCTTTTAAACATGTTTTTGTTTTTATCGTATATTCAGAGGTGATTTTTTTGAAGCAAATGTCTAAAAAAATCAAAACAGCAGCAAAACTTGCGCTGGTAAAAATAAAGTATTCTTAACATGTACTGCACAATCTAAGAGGCAAACAAGGTTAGCATAGTTTGGTAGTAAAGTTGTAATTACAGGTTTTTGTGTTATCTCATAATTGTGTTTGAATGTTTAATACATAATCTGCTCTGGTGATTAATGTCCGTGTAACATCCCTCTATATTTATATATAAATCTCGGCATGTTGTGCTGTTTAAATAACTGAAGGCAATGCATTCCAATCATGGACCTTCTACAGTAGTATTGCTTACCGGTACGTCACTGAAGGAACGTGCCTCATTTGCACCAAACCAGTAACACCAGTCTTGGAAAAGCACCCAGTTAGGTTGACATGCGCCTAGATATAGACAAAAACACATTGTTATCACATTGACATATTCTGTCAAATTGCTCCTAAACGACAATCAGCAAGTTTTATTCACGTGAATCAAAGTTCGTATTAAAGTATTCACAACAAAATTAACTTAAAAGGGCAAACGCATTTTGAACAAAATAGATTCGTCGCAAATAACGAAATATCTCTTGTAGTTTTACCACCACCGTTAAAGGGCAAATAACTGTCTGCAAATTCAATGTGAATGGCGTGTAATCCTTTTCTGCCTTTGCTTAGATATTTTAGCCCTGGCTATTTCTTTATTTATTTGTTTTTGTTGGCATGTAAAATGTATTCAATGGTTCCACGTAAAGAATCAGAAACATTAAACGGGAATTTGTATGAGCATGCGTGTGATTTCCTCTTTGTGTTTTGTACATAACGGTACTTATATAGGTAAAAGGTTAGTTTGAGAGCGTTCGATAAATAAACTAACCCTCCAAATAACGGCAAACATTGCATTCCAAAATTTTTTATCAAAACTATAATCAGGTGTTCAGTTCATATAATAATGTATATGTGCCGATTAAAGGTAAAGGTTTGTTAAAATACATGTGAATGAATATGTGTAAAATGAATTATGAGTTGGTAACTTTAAAAACAATGGCATTTAAAGTTTTAGGAAAAGTGTTTCAGAAAAGTAGCAGTCAAAAGGTGTTAACAGTTAAGGGCTATTGGTCAGCCAACTTTGAAAAAAAATCCCAAATGGATGGGATATGATTAATTGAAATTTTCATCGAAATGCATATTATAGACATGAACATTGTCAATGATATAATAGATGACATTAATGCAACACTATTGATGTGAACATAATATCAGAAACAATATTTATTTGGCAGAAATAGTGCCCTTTATATTCGAAAAGTTTGACGCAAGTTTACTCAAAGATATTTTGTTTTTTATGTTAAATAAATTTGTCCATAGAATGGTCCATTTATCTAAAAATGGCACACGAGACATCATTTCTAAATAAAGTAAGCCATGTTATCACATTATCCAAAATTCTAAGTACACCATTGTTAAAAATGAAGATTTTCTTTATACGATGATACACATGAAAAGCATGCAGGTGAATTGTAAATTGAAACATGCTGTATGGTGAAACATTCGGATAAACAGGTAATTATATCCTATTTATATGTTATTATTTAGTTTGTGCTGTTTTTATAGGAATATAATAATACATTTGTCTTGTGTTGCCATGTTTCTATTCACAACACTCACTCAGTTGTGTTTAATACATCCAAAAATATAGTTATATATATATTTATAAAAATTTGACAATTAAAACCCGTCAGTGCCACCATACTATAGCATTGACATAATTTTGAAAGTACATGCCATTGAAAAAATAGCTTTTTTTTTTACAATTATCGACTTTGAAATGTGGATGATGTGATAACATGGCATATTTAATTTAGAAATGATGTCTCGTGTGCCATTTTTAGATAAATGGACAATTCTATGGACACATTTATTTAACATAAACAACAAAACATCTTAGAGTAAACTTGCGTCAAACTTTTCAAAAATAAAGGGCACTATTTCTGCCAAATAAATATTGTTTCTGATATTATGTTCACATCAATAGTGTTGCATTAATGTTATTTATTACATCATTGACACTGTTCATGCCTATAATATGCATTTGGATGAAAATTTCAATTAATCATACCCCATCCATTTCGGATTTCTTTTTTCAAAGACGGCTGACCAATAATCCTTAAGAGAGATTGAATAGCTAAGATTTACTTTATGGTATCAGAAGGGCCACCGAGGTTAATGACCTTATGCTTAGCGAGCTGTGCCACAACATTACCTGTTATGTAATTCACCGCTGTTGGCATTGCTTCCATATCGTTTAAGTCGTGCATCTGACATAAATAACTTGCCTCTACGAAAACAAACGTCACGCACTGTTCGTCATTCGTGCACTTTCTGGCGAAGTCTATCGCACTCTTGGATGTGTATCTGTCCAGAAAGACAGAAGTTGGTAAATATCCCTCGTATTGGGATTACTTCCTGAACTTGAATTGTGTTGACGCATGGCACCCAAATGATGATATAAAGACATACATATATATATATATAAGGGTGAGAAAATACATACATCTACAAAATACCTTTCAGAAAGCACTGGATTCCCGAGGTGATACGAAAGTGTAGGAATAAATTAATAGATGGGAAAAAAACATGTATACACTGCTACAGTTTATAAAAACCCAAGCCCTTTCGGCTTACGCCTTCATCAGGGGTACACAAACACGGAAATAACAAATACGAAGCAAAAAAACACTAAAATACACGGCAGTTTAAATAAAACTCTTTAAAAAATCAACTTATCGTTTGGCAGTGTTGCAGAAACTGGTTACTTTGAATAGACACCCTGGAACCAAATGTGATACTTATAAAAGAAAAAATATCTGGTTGGATGAGGGTAAAACTGTACCCTGACATTTAGTTATGAAGAGAGAGTAAAAATGTGAAAAAGATAACACAAACCCTACCTAAAAACCTAAAACCTAAAATCGATACTGCAGGATAAAGTATAAAGCAACTCCAAATCTAATAAAAAACAATGAATAAGGCTAAACAAATTAAATTAAATAAATGGAGATATTTTGATCAAGGGAAGTAAAAAATTACTAATAATAGAACATTGCTGGTTGGATAAAAGTTAAATTGTACGCTGACATTTATGATTAGTTATGAAGAGAGATTATGTGAATAAATAACCCTACCTCTATACCTAAGACAAAGAATCGATACTGCAGGATATAGTAAAAACAACTCCAAAGTTAATTGAAACTATGAATAAGGCTACAATAATATATAAATGGAGAACACTGGATTAAGGGAAGTAACAAAAACCGGAGAACGTTTTTTTTACATTTATATATTCTGTAAGATGTATCTAGTCCCCTTTGTTGATTCCTACTGGATTTTAAGCGCATTATCCAGTACGTTTCACGCAATTTACGTTCTGCGTCGGTCCAATTTTGATTGTGTACAATGCATGTCAGAGACAAGTCGTTGAATGTGTGGCCTTCTGAACTGAAGTGTTCGGCCGCTGGCGACCTAGCAAACCTACGTAATTTACAAATCTTTTTTTTTTATTCAAAACTCTTACTTTTTTTACAAATACAAAATGAGGCCATTCTCATTATCTGTACATACAGTAAGAGTGGGTTGTTATTTTTGCATTCAGTCTACTTTACCGTGACGTTAAATTAGCATCAGTATTGACACGCGCTATAAGCATATCTCGGTTTATGCATGGCTTACTTATTAAATTAATACGGCCCAAAGCGGTTAAGTTGATAAAGGCCATAATTGCGTATTGTACCATAGCTCTGATGGTTTTCCTTTGTTTTTGCTTATGATATATTTTCTGAAGGTCTGCGCCTAAACCGTGCTATAAATGCCGCCGGCATATTTTAGCCGTGCTATAAATGACAGATTCGGCTTTTATAATATGGTCTACTCAATTTTACGCGTGCACAGTTGTAATCTTTACAACCAACTGTCAATCAAAACGACTAAACCATTACCAACACAGCACTCCTTCACATTGCACTTGCCCAATAATATACAAAGGCGGTTGGCTGAAATAATCAAAACATGGGTCGTGCTCATGCCACGTGATAATGCTATTTATTAATTAGATCGAGTTGTTATGTTTACTAAATACAGAAACCTGCAACGCCCTAAACCGTATTGCACGCGCGTTCTTGGATAAATGGCTCTGGTACAAAACATTTATAGCATGCCTACGGCCCTCGAGAAGCAGTTTAAATCGCATATACTCGAAACATTATGCTATAAACATTAATTACAGAACACTACTAACGCTCCCTGCCCTCCGTCAACCTATCCTTACACGCACACACACCTCTTAAACCTGCCAAAATAGCATTTTATCATATGTACGAATCAGAAAAGGAAAAATAATACAGTAACCTGGGCGCATCTAGTTCCAGTACTTTTTTAGCCCGAAATTTCAAAGAAAAGGCAAATTCACCTCACATCACAAAGAAGGATAAAAATATCGGACAGGGAAAGCAGCATTCAAGGACGACAGTTAACCACAAAACACAAAAAACAAACACGCAAACAGACAAACGAAAAGGCAAAATTAATAAAAAATGCAAACGACATCACAAACACTAAAGGGTTGACAATAGGCCTACCGCCTTGGAACAGTCAGTGGCAAAGTAGGCCACTGGGGGTTTAAACCGGTTCTAGGGTGCACCAAACCTCACACTTACCCTACTGTTATCACATTAAAACAGGACAGTGTAAATAAAGAAATCCCCGCCATGATCTAATATCTAACCAACAAGGCAGCATCAATAGGCAATACAAGTAAAACACAAATATGCTCGTGTAAATATAATAAAAAAAAATTGCCTAGAAAGCCACAATGAAGGTACTCAATGACTTGGAAGAAGCCAGAGCAGTAAGAGAATACACCATTAAGGGCACGACAAGAAAGATCATGGACAAACATCAAACGCCACCGTCCCAATGGGCTTTAGGTAGGCGTCATCATAGGATCCACAGCCTGTCCGGTCATCGTACAATTAAAGAGGAAAGCATAGTGGCGAACTGTAAAAGGGTCCACCACCAAGCATGCAGTACGTTGCAAAATGATAGGGTCATAACCTCTTTTGATAAACTTTTTAACAAGTTTAACAAAGATAGTATAAAAGTGATCATGACCAAGAATATTACGAAGTTTATAAATCACATCACCATAGAAGTCAGGTTGTGATAGTCCTTGTCACAAAAACTGCTTAATGAAACTAACTCGCCAGATAACTGTAAAATTACAATTCATAACCTTGTATCAAAATTATATGTAAGTGTTCAAGTTATATAATACTGTATATGTGCCAAATAAAAGTAAAGGTTTATTCACAGGTTCTAAAAACATCCGTAATGGAATATGCGTAAACTTAGTTCAAACTTATTTATTTTACATCGATTGTAACGAAATCTCTATGAACTTATTTGAATCACTCTCGATGTCTTCCTGGGTAGAACCAGTACTAAGCAAATACAGATGCAGTATCTTGCTCAGGGACACAACGCATATGGCAATGGCGGGGATCAAACCAACGACGTTTCGATCATGGGTCTGTCACAGGATGACCTTAGTGGTTGGGCTAACTCAGGAAAGAATCAATGACGGTGAATGCATTGACATAAGTTTAATGCAACTTTTAAAATATGTTTAATATATATACAAGTATCTAAAAAAAACAAGCGAATACACAAATGAACTATGAAAAGAATGTTCTCATGAACGTTTAAGACGTTCTTAGTATTGTTACAAATACTGAATGTCTAAGACACGAAAGTGTTGTTAAAGCTATAACAATGTTGATCTAGCGCGATAACTGTGATGCGCGAGAGCTCATGAAGATGATGATGCGCGAATTCAATGGATGATTGTCATCAAATGCCTTCTGTAAGGGTTGATGACGCGATGCAATGATAGTTAATCTCCACTGAGATTGTGAGTGATATTCCTCCAGTGAGGATTGGTAACGGGCCCACCTTGTGTCCCGGGGTTTGTCGTTAGTAAAACCTGGCTGCGCAGGTACGGGGACCGTCTCCACCGCCTGTAAACGTTAATCGTGGAAGCTTAGCTCCACTCCTGGATATCCAAACCTAGATGGCTTACTCCAACCCTGGATGGCTTATATCCTGGATGGCTTAGATCCACACCTGGATGGCTAATATCCAACCCTGGATGGCTTATTTCCAACCCTGGATGGCTTATTTCCAACCCTGGATGGCTTAGGCTGTAATTATACATACGTTTTAGATGTCGGTTGACAAACATAACAATCTTGCATAATTATCATTACCCAAACAAATCATTATTCAATCAATATATGTAAGCTGTACTAATGATGAGTAGCAATGTATACATATTCTACAACGCCATGTATACGCTATGTACGTCGCTGTTAATCAATGCCCCTAATACATGTAATATAAACATGATCAAATAACTCATATATTACACTCACTGAGTTATGCATGCACGCATTTATTCTTGTCACTCATCTCATTGTTAACTAATGTTAACAATCGTGTATTACAATCACTGAGTTATACGCCAACGTTAACTAATGCACCTATTATCCACTGTTATCAAATTAATATTGTTTTACAATTAATGATCAATTACAATAATTACATCTAATAAAGTAACTTCGAAATCTATGCTAGTCTAAAGTTATGTTTGAGAAACACCAATGCTAACCGGATGTCGTAACCGCCAAACAAGATGGCGCCGCCCACTGAATGCAAATGTACGATAAAAGTTTAATAAAACTACTAACCACATGTTGCCTGTGAAATTTGCCGTCCAATCTCTGTTCCAACAAAGTACTTTCGATCATCCCGGCGAGAGCTAGAAGACAATGGGTTTTATAGCAAACAATACGCCCAAATCATTAGTTCCCCCGTTCAGTCCGTGACAAACGTGGCTAAGTCTGCAGTATTGAATCTACACGAGAGGCCCCTTATACAATTTTGCCGTTTAAGGAAAATATACCTATACGTTTACATGCATTAGCACAAAACTAAACTTATGACACGGCCTCTCTGGCGGCCACTTAAAATGTGCACGCTTTTACGTGTTACATGAATAGATCATGAATATTGTGAAATTGTTTCAACTCGAACAATAGATTTGGGTGTAACCGATAACTTACAAGAGCTATATACGACCATTACGCTCTACCCGTGACATTTTGTGACAACATCTCCCCACTTAAAGAAAGTGCTACACTTTTAAAATTCAACAAAATGATAATTAATATTTACACGTTAAGAAACTATTAATTCTTCTGAGCAAATGAGCGACAAAATGTACAAGCTGATCGCTTAATCGCTTGAGTATGTTAACTATTACTACTGAGGGATGCAACCTTCAGCCAGTACAACGATCGTCTTCCGGAAAACATCCACTGCAGTTATAACCCAACTATAATATGTAATTACAATTTCAACACTATTCTACAATTGTACACTACCCTGTCGTAACATATACTACTATTGTACAATACACTGCAATACACTATTGTATTAAACCGGTCATTATGTGCGGCGACTTAAATAGTCTGCCCCAATATTGTCCTTTCCTCGGATCGCTTTAATTTTTATCCGGTAAGGCTGCAGAGTCAGTGCCCACCTCATTAACCTACTGTTAGCTACCTTTGCTTTATTCATATAAGCTAACGGTTGGTGGTCAGTCTCCAAGACAAATTCATTACAAAAAACATATCGGTGGAATTTACTGACACCCCACACTACTGCAAGACACTCCCTTTCGATAACAGAGTAGTTACCGACTTGCGTAAGCCACGGGCAGACTACACCCATCTTGCTCTTGCAGTAGGACTGCACCCACCCCGATATCGGAGGCATCCGTTCTGAGGATAAACTCCTGGTCAAGTTCAGGTAATTTTAGTATTGGGGTTTTGACCAGTCCACTTTTAAAGAGACAAAAGCTCGCTCCTGGCTTTCCCCCCAAGTTATCCTATTGGGTTGACCTTTCTTTGTCAAGTCTGACAAAGGTGCAGCTATAGCCGAAAAGTTTGGAATAAACTTCCTGTAAAAACCCGCCAACCCTAAAAATGACCTAACTTGTTTCTTTGTCTCGGGTCTTGGTGCTTCCTGAATTGCCTTAACCTTGTCGGGGTTGGGTTTCAATTTCTGGTCCCTCCCGACAACATGACCCAGACACTCTATATCTGCGTAACCTATGTGACACTTGCTAGGTTTTGCAGTCAGTTTAAACCGGCGTAGCCGTTCCAACAGATTACGTAGAGCCTTAATATGGTCTTCAAATGTTGTTGTAAACACCAGGATGTCATCTACAAAACTGTCTGTAAGGGACAAATCCTTCAGGACTTTCCTCATTAACCTACAGAATGTTGCTGGGGCGTTTACGAGACCAAAGGGCATGACCTTGAACTTAAAAAGTCCTTGCGAAGTTTCGAAGGAGGTCATCTCTTTAGCTCGGTCTGAAAGTGGGACTTGCCAATAACCTTTACTGAGGTCTAACTTGGAGAAATACGAATATCCCGCAAGTTTAGAGAATACCTCCTCAATATTAGGCATTGGCTCTGCATCAAAGATGGAACGTTTATTGAGCTGCCTAAAATCGATGCAGAACCAAATTGACCCATCTTTCTTCTTAATAAGTACGACTGGGGATGAAAATGGGGCGTTTGAAGGTTCGATGACACCCAATTTCAACATGTCTTTCACTTCCTCATCAACAATTGATCGGGAGTGAAATGGAATGGGATACCCCTTAATTCTAATTGGTTCCCCTGATGTGAGTACAATATCATGTTGCACTCCATCTGTCTGCCCCGGGTTTTCGGACAAGACAACACTGAACGAGAGTAAACTACCCATCTCTCGTTGCTGCTCTACACTAAGCATGCCCGATATGTCTACATCGGTTGCTCTCTCCCTACCTACACTAGTGGGAAAATACATGGGACTAGTGTCCGCACTACTGTCTTCCACACTATCCGCAATAACTGCAACATTAATTACGGTTAACACCCCTTGTTGCACATTATCGGTTCTACTGATATACTCTTTCAGCATATTCGCATGAAAGGTCTTTAACTTTCCGTTTATCTCGATACGGTAATCCATAGTGTTCACTATTCCTCTAACGTAAAACGGACCTTTCCATTGTAATAACAACTTGTTATTGTCGGTCGGGAGTAACAGTAACACCTGGTCATCTATCTTAAACTTCCTAGCTCTAGCTTTCTGGTCATAGTACCGTTTATACTTGGTACTTGCCTTAACTAACTGACTTTAAGCTATCTTACAAGTCTCCTCTAGTTTCTCCTTCAGATTTAAAACATACTGATATGTAGTCTTAACCTCATCACTATCTACTTCACCTGCCCACATCTCTCTATGAATCCTCATGGGACCTCTAACTGACCTACCGTACAATAACTCAAACGGAGAAAATCCTAAACTCTCTTGTGGAACCTCTCTAAATGCAAACAATAAAGCATTAAGATACTTGTCCCAATCTTTGGGTCTCTCGGTACACATACGCCGTAACATTTGCTTTAACGTCCCGTTAAATCGTTCGACTAACCCGTTACACATAGGGTGATATGGTGTTGTCATGATTTGACGCAAAGACAATAACCTGCTTACTTCAGCCATAAGTTCTGACGTAAACTGTGACCCACAATCAGTCAGCATTTCCTCTGGTACACCTAGCCTACTGAACATATCAACTAATGCCTCAGCTACTCTCTCAGTTTCAATTGAGGGCAATGCTACTGCCTCCGGATACCTAGTTGCATAGTCTACCATTGTTAAAATGTACCTATTTTTCCTACTATCCGACACTGGAAAAATTGGTCCAACTATGTCTACGGCTACCCGCTTAAATGGTGTATCTATCAGTGGCATCTGACCTAAATGTACTTTGGTCACTCGACCTTTTGGTACTGTCCTTTGGCATACATCGCAGGACCTACAATACCTAGTTACATCTCCACTAACGCCTGGCCAATAAAATTCTGCCAATACTCTATCTGACGTTTTCTTTACGCCTAAATGACCTCCCATAATCGACTCATGAGCTACCTTAAGCACTGTCGTTCTATATTGGGTAGGTACCACTAATTGGTGAAACTGTCTACTACCACTATCTTCAAATTCTCTGTACAATAACCTATTCTTATGTACAAACTTACAACTACCGGACCCTTTACACTTCTTCACTACACCATCCTTGGCCTTCACCTTACAAGGACCTAATGACTCGTCTTGAGTTTGTGTTTCTATAAACTCCGCTTTAGATATGTCACCTACGGCTGCAGGAACCTTTAATTTTCTATAAGCCTGAGCATGCTTCTGAACCTGCGCTCTAGTCTCTACGGCATTACTTATGCTACTTCTAAAATCGGACATTACCGGAAGTGCTGAACCCTCTATGTTTCCTATCGTTAAATCATACATCGGGTCATCTATACATAGTGCCTCTGTAGTCCCTTTAAAGAAAGGTGTTTCTACATCTATTCGCGCTATTGGCACGTGCTCTACCGACTTATTTAACAACATACACGGTGCCTGTTTACCTACCAACTGGTCATCCGTAACTAAGCTACGCCTAACTACCACACCTGTACAACCTGTATCCCTCATTACAATTACGTCCGTGCTATTCACTCTACCATCTGCCGTTGGAAGATTTGCATACGGAAAGAGACATGTTCCGATCTTCGCCATTACACCATCCGCTTTAACACAACAGCTACTACTCTCGGTTTTAATAACCGGACTATCACTACCTCTGCCTCTACCTCGATTTTGACCACCTCTACTTCTACCGAAATTCCATGGGTTGTTAAAACCTTGGTTCTGACTCCCTACATTGTTGTCCACTCTACTATTTTCACTAAAATTGTCTACGACAGCGGACACTTTCACCGCTTTCCTACACTCATGTGAAGCATGATTCCCATTACAGTGACGACAACGAATAAAAGGTCTACCTATGTTACCACTATTGCTACCTCCTCTAGCACCCATCGAACTACCTCCACCTCTATAGTTTCCACTCTGGCCTTTCTGTTTGTGATCGTCCCCTTGCCTATCTCTAAAAATTCTGTCTTTCGACACTACATTAGGAGCTCCACCTCTAGCCTCGGCAAACTGATCTGCTTGAGTTGCCATTTCATTTACACTAGTTAGTTTTCTTTCTTTAAGAAATAAGAACAGATCTCTACTACAAACATTGAATAGCTGGTCCCGCAACAAGAAATCTATGAGGCCCTGATAAGTCTGCGCTAACTTCCCTAACTCTAACCACCTATCTAAGTAATTTCTAGACCTACTAATAAACTAAACCGCTTTCTAAAACCTTCTTCAGTTAGCTCAAATCTCTTTAAAAGAGCATCCTTTAACTTGTCATAATCAAGAGCATCTACACTAGGTAATCTAGAAAATACATCTAAGGCCTTGCCTCTCAATAACGCACTTAAATGAACTGCCCACTTATCTTTGGTCCATTCCTGTAACTCAGCATAACGCTCGAACCGTAACAAGTAACTGTCCATGTTATCTTTGTCAGCATCAAAGTATGGTAACTTCGAACCTTTTAACTTCCCAGAATAACTATCTTTCCCTTCAGTTTTACTTTCCTTACTATGTGTCTTAGCTGCTTCCAACTCTAAAGCTAACTTATGCTCAAACTCGGATTTCTCCCTCTCCATCGTTGTCTTAGCCTTCGCTAGTCTACCATCTGTTTCGAAGCTCTCATGTTCTAACTGCCGTGCTAATTCTATCTGCTCTTTATCATCATCTCGCTTCTCTTTAGCTAATCTACCTTCTAATCTAGCTTCTCTTTATCAACATCTAGCTTCTCTTTAGCTAATCTACTTTCGAATTCTAGCTTCTCTTTAGCTAGTCTACTTTCTTCATCTCTTTCCTGCTTTGCTAATTCTCTTTCCTTAAGTCTAAATTCCCTTTCCCTAGCCTGTTCGTCTTTATCAAAGGTTCTAAGCTCCTCTCTAGCATAACCTAACTCCTTACCCATTTCCGTAAGATCCTTTATGGACGTCATGGTTATAGACATTGTGAACTACACACTACAATAATTACAATACACACGTCACTAATAATTCTACTCAACTAACTACTAATGGTAAGTCACTGTGTCCTCAGTAAATACCTGGGCATCATCATATGACAAGTTACATACACATTTGTACTAGCGCTAACTACTAACGGTTATGTATAGATAGTATCTAGCTTCCACAAAACATACACTACATAAAATATCTATATTTGATATTGGACATAAACCTTAAACAATCATAGAAATGTGCATAACATGTACATGTATATTTACTTCTCCCATCAATATAAGTATACTCGAGTGTCACAACATGAGTAGAACGTCTTGTTCGCCAAGCTAAGTGGATACTCTGTGTATATCAAGGGAGGTAAAAACAAACACCAAAAGTATTGAGCAAAAGTGCCTCAGACCCACTCGTGTAGACCAATGCGACCTCGCGCCAAGGAAAGAACGGACAAAACAACAGTTTGGACTCACCCTACCCTTGTCGTGTCTTGACTTGTCTTCCAAGTTGTGGCCGTGATCGTCGACAGTCGTCTTGATGGATCAGAGGGTGGTACACAATTCTAAAATAATAAGTAGAGATTTAGTATATCATAATAAAGATCACTTATTGATACTTTCCCTCCGTAGTCGCCCAAAATCCCACTACTCTGAAAACCAGTTGTCACAGGATGACCTTAGTGGTTGGGCTAACTCAGGAAAGAATCAATGACGGTGAATGCATTGACATAAGTTTAATGCAACTTTTAAAATATGTTTAATATATATACAATTATCTAAAAAAAAACAAGCGAATACACAAATGAACTATGAAAAGAATGTTCTCATGAACGTTTAAGACGTTCTTAGTATTGTTATAAATACTGAATGTCTAAGACACAAAAGTGTTGTTAAAGCTATAACAAAGTTGATCTAGCGCGATAACTGTGATGCGCGAGAGCTCATGAAGATGATGATGCGCGAATTCAATGGATGATTGTCATCAAATGCCTTCTGTAAGGGTTGATGACGCGATGCAATGATAGTTAATCTCCACTGAGATTGTGAGTGATATTCCTCCAGTGAGGATTGGTAACGGGCCCACCTTGTGTCCCGGGGTTTGTCGTTAGTAAAACCTGGCTGCGCAGGTACGGGGACCGTCTCCACCGCTTGTAAACGTTAATCGTGAAAGCTTAGCTCCACTCCTGGATATCCAAACCTAGATGGCTTACTCCAACCCTGGATGGCTTATATCCTGGATGGCTTAGATCCAACCCTGGATGGCTAATATCCAACCCTGGATGGCTTATTTCCAACCCTGGATGGCTTATTTCCAACCCTGGATGGCTTATTTCCAACCCTGGATGGCTTAGGCTGTAATTATACATACGTTTTAGATGTCGGTTGACAAACATAACAATCTTGCATAATTATCATTACCCAAACAAATCATTATTCAATCAATATATGTAAGCTGTACTAATGATGAGTAGCAATGTATACATATTCTACAACGCCATGTATACGCTATGTACGTCGCTGTTAATCAATGCCCCTAATACATGTAATATAAACATGATCAAATAACTCATATATTACACTCACTGAGTTATGCATGCACGCATTTATTCTTGTCACTCATCTCATTGTTAACTAATGTTAACAATCGTGTATTACAATCACTGAGTTATACGCCAACGTTAACTAATGCACCTATTATCCACTGTTATCAAATTAATATTGTTTTACAATTAATGATCAATTACAATAATTACATCTAATAAAGTAACTTCAAAATCATATGCTAGTCTAAAGTTATGTTTGAGAAACATCAATGCTAACCGGATGTCGTAACCGCCAAACAAGATGGCGCCGCCCACTGAATGCAAATGTATGATAAAAGTTTAATAAAACTACTAACCACATGTTGCCTGTGAAATTTGCCGTCCAATCTCTGTTCCAACAAAGTACTTTCGATCATCCCGGCGAGAGCTAGAAGACAATGGGTTTTATAGCAAACAATACGCCCAAATCATTAGTTCCCCCGTTCAGTCCGTGACAAACGTGGCTAAGTCTGCAGTATTGAATCCACACGAGAGGCCCCTTATACAATTTTGCCGTTTAAGGAAAATATACCTATACGTTTACCAGCATTAGCACAAAACTAAACTTATGACACGGCCTCTATGGCGGCCACTTAAAATGTGCACGCTTTTACGTGTTACATGAATAGATCATGAATATTGTGAAATTGTTTCAACTCGAACAATATATTTGGGTGTAACCGATAACTTACAAGAGCTATATACGACCAGTACGCTCTACCCGTGACATTTTGTGACAGGGTCCAACGCCCTATCGTTAGACTACAGCGCTCCAATTGCATATACATGAGATGGTAATTCTTAATTAGACGTTTCAGTTTCGGGGTTCAGCCTAGTTGGTTAAAACTGTTTATGTTGTGTATATAGATTTTGGATATATGTAAAGAAATATAAAAAGATCGGACAGGGAAAGTAGCATTCAAAGAGGACAGTAAACCACAAAATACAGAAACAAACACGCAAACAGACAAACAAGAAGGCAAAAGCAATAATAAACACAAACGACATCACAAACACAAAAAGGGTTGACAATAGGGCTACCGCCTTGGAACGGTCAGTTGCAAAGTAGGCCACTGGGGAATTAAACCGGTTCTAGGGTGCACCAAACCTCACACTTACCCTACTGTCATCCCATTAAAACAGGACAGTGTAAATAAAGAAATCCCCGCCATGATCTAATCTCTAACCAACAAGGCAGCATAAGTTATATATATATCTAATTCGAGCATTATCTGAGTGACACTAAATGTCTTTTTTTTTCTTTTTTCTTTTGTGGCTTTTGTACACAGCCAGATGAAATATCAAACTCGTAAAAAGTTCTGGTAAGGTCAGAGAATGCTCTGTTTAATATATACCTTGTCGCCAGAAGTTTTAGAAATGGTGTACAATGTAAAATGTTACTGTTGTTGGCAGGAAAGCTACTTTAAAGAGACACATGGCAATCATGTTGTTTTAAAAACTTGTGCCGTCACCTTTATGATCACTTTATAACTAAATATTAATTATAAGAATATTATAAAGCGAATTGTTTTTGCATATTACTAACTGGTGATTATATTGCACCAATAATATATATAAAATAATAAGAAGAAATAAATGCTCAGAATTTTATCAGAATTATGAGCCTTTAAGTTTATAAAATTAGAATTTTAAATATAATTAAATTTTCCATTAAACTTGACAAGTGTCTCACTGTCATCATAAAACGAACATCCGACAGCTATTGTTCAATGTTTCTTTAGGGGAATGATGGAAGGAATCTTCAAAGGCTGGGGGTGGGGTGGAATTGTGTTGGTGGGAGGACCATTTAAAGGGGAAGGGGAGGGAAATTGTGTTGTAAGCCTTACATTTTGGGGGATTTCTTTTCATTATTATTTGATCAAGATCGTATTTCATGGACATGTTATGGGTGATCTCACACACAGATTGTATATATTATTCTAATTTAGATCACCTGAGCTGAAGGCTCAATGTGATCTATGGGGTTCACTCTTCGTCGTTGTCTGTCTGTCGTCGCCGTTAACGTTTTCTTCAAACAACTTCTCCTCAAAAACCGTTTGTCCAATTTTGACCAAACTTCACACGGATTATCCTTAAATGAATGCTTTTTATATTGTTAAAATTAGTTTAGTGCGACAGCCAAGATGGCCATCATTATCATATTTGGTTGAAACCTTAAAACATCTTCTTCTGAAGTTCTCAAGAACTGCTGGACAGATTTCGACAGATTTTCTTTTAAAATGATCGCCAACACCTAGACTATCAAGTTTATTCAAATAAAGTCCCCGGGGTCAAAAATGGCCGTGCCCCGGAGTCAAAAATGGCCTTCCCTCGGGGATCCAGTTTTCATATTGAGACTTTGCATGTTTTTTATAGGGCTAAAAACAATTCTGGTCTTCTGACCAACCCTACTTTTAAGGCCCTGACCCTAAACCATTTAGGGCACAACATTTTATTTAGGTTTTTAAAGCAATTTAGAGTTGTGGAACACTCATATTATGTAATATTTTCAAGAAAACATGCTTTTGATGTTCTTGATTTGAATTTAATCTGGTAAGGATTAATTCTAAAAAAAATAATCTTACCGACATACCCTATTTGTTTTGGGAAAAGACCTGAAACAGGCCTATTTTTGTTTGTGGCCTAGACTTATAAAGGATAAGACTTAAAAAAGCTTCGTCTCTGAAACCATAAATCACAAAGCTCTCATGTATTACATGTTACATCATCTTATAATGGTCCTGTACTAAGTTTGTTCAAATGGTAAAACTTGGATCAAATTGGGCCCGCCCCTGGGGTCACAGTTTTACATAGACTTCTATAGGGAAAAACATAATCTTCTTCTCTGAAACTACAAAAGCCCAGTTTTGAACATAACCCATACCGTAGCGATGGTTAATTTTAGCGCGATTTTTCATAAAATTGGGAAAAAAAAACAAATTTTATTAATTTAATAATTGTATCTTTGTATCTTTAATACTCTTTCGAGTCAACAGAGGCATGTAAAAGCGTTTCGGTCTCAATACTTGTAACATAAATGCTTTTTTTTTTTTCAAATCGGAATTTTTGTCCCAAAATTGGGGAACAAAATATGTTTTGGCATTGGGAATATAACCCAATAACGGCTACAAAAACAGACAAACAAAACACACTCGAGTCAGAGAATTAACCCAAGCCGCCCGCACCCCTCTGCCTCACCCCCTCCCCTACTTGAATAAGTATATTTTGTATACTATAAGCTTATGGTCCTCTAACAAGCTTGTTCAAATAGTGAACATGCGGTCACATTTGACCCCGCCCCAGGGGTCACATGTTTTACATAGACGTATATAGGGATAATCTTCAAATCGTCTGCTCAGAAACAGCTTTGCCAAAATTGACCAAACTTCACATGGATGATCCTTGTATGAATATTTTTCAAATGTGTTAATACAAATTAAACGTGACATCCACGATGGCCACCATATAAAAATCTTTGAATTACTTCTTGCACTGGGAAGCTAGGGCCGTGGGTTCAAATCCCACTAAACTTTTATTTTCTCTTTTTTTTAAATCTTCACATTTAGCTCTACTGTACAAATGCTATACTTTGCCTCGTTAAGACGATAGGGCCTTCATGTTTCATCCGATCTTTAACAAACTTTATCAGATTGCTAATATCAATGAAAGCTCGGATAATTTCGAAAAACAGCCAGATCGGAGTTAAAAATGCTATATTTTGCCTCGTTAAGGTGATTGATTCAGGGTCATCTTGGACTTCTTGTTTTAGAGACTGGGGAGAATTTTATTCAATAAAAGAGGGGAAAAAACCTTTTGGCAAGGGATGGGGTCGAATTTCAGCCCCAAGTTCTATAACATAAAATGTCATAAACTATTTTCATCATCATTCTATCAAAACATTTTTCATCTACCTTTTTTCCATTAATAAAAGCGTCCCCACCTTCTTTTAGCTCGACTATTCCAAGATAAAGTGAGCTTACGTAATCACGTTGGCGTCCCACATCAAGGTTTGCGTGTAAGCTGTGTTTACAAGTCTATTTCTCTTACATTTCTTATCCTAGCACAACCAAATTTGGCAAGTTTCCTTATAGCATTATCTTAAGGGCTGCTTAAGTCATTTTGGTTCATGTAACCCCTCGGCTCCTATCGAACCCAAATTCTGATGGCCCTTAAAATGTGTCCATTTCACATCAAATCTTGCGTGTAAGCTGTACATTTCTTGTCCTAGCTCAACTAAATTTGGGAATTGGTTTCGTTATAGTATGTTGTAAAGGGTATTTTTTTTCTTCTGCACATTCTGGACTCCCATGGAACCCAAATTGTGATGGCCCATAAAATGTGCAATAAAGGCAGAATTAGGATTGCGAGTTACCTGTTGTGTATATCTATAAAATTTGGTTTGGGATTTCTTATAGGATTATGCATTTTATTCATACTTCACTCATATTTGGGCATGGACTCTCTCCTACCCACCCGCCAGCCCCCACCACGCCTGTTTGTTTTTAAAATATATATATTTTTTTTCTTTACATATTTCTTTGTTGTTATGGTCAATTTTTACACATATGCTATACCTCCCCACGCGCGACATTCCCCGCCCTCCCCTACACATACGCTCGAAACTCATTAAAAACACATTTCCACATATTTCTGCTTTGTTTTAGTCAATTCGTACACATATACCTATGTTGCCCCCATCCCGTCCCCCGCACCCGCCCGCATTCCCCTGACCTACGCCCAACCCCCAATTAAAACTCGATATTTTTTTATTAATTTTCTTTTGCATATTTCTGTGTTGTTTTGGTCAATTCTTACACATATAGCTGTGTTGTGTTGTCTGATTTTAAATCACCAATATGGATACATTTAATTTAAATCATGGTCTAATATTTTCTTTTTTCATATAGAGATTGAGGATCTCCCCCATCCTCCACTATGCACTTAAAGCTATGTTGCCCATCTCCCCCTGCCCGCCTCCCTAAAACCCACACTCGAAACTCTTTTTGTTTTAATAGTTCTGTGTTGTTTTGGTCAAATCTTATACATATAGCTATGTCCCAACCCCCCCCCCCCCTCCACATTTCGCCTGCCCTCCTCCCACACACTCGAAACGTTTTGTTTTACATATTTCTGTGTTATTTTGGTCAATTCTTACACATATAGCTATTATTTTCCCGCTTCCCCACTGCGTCCCCCTCTCCTCTCAGCAAAACTGGATTTTTTATTATTTGTTTTATTTTGTTTACATATTTCTGTGTTTTGTTTGATAAATTTTTACACATATAGCTATGTTGACATCCCTCCCCGCTCCGCCGTCATACCACCCACCCCATCATCACCACCACCCGAATGGATTCTTTTTTCAGTTAAATAAATTTGTATAATATCGATTAACATTTTTATACAGCCCATTTTTTAAGAAAAATAATGTTTAAAATAATGCCATATCTGAACGGAATACATTTTCCTAAAAAAGATAAAATATACAAAGGATAGCCCATAGAACTTTAACAAACGTATTCTAGTGGGGTCCAAAAACAATTTAAAAAGGAAAGGACGAGATTTTGACAACACAGACAAAATAAGAGTTTGTTCCTTAATTGCAAATATAATATTAAATGACTACAACATCACAGTGTAAAAGAAATATAAAAAGATCGGACATGGAAAGTAGCATTCAAGGAGGACAGTAAACCACTAAACACAGAAACAAACACGCAAACAGACAAACAAGAAGGCAAAAGCAATAATAAATGCAAACGACATCACAAACACAAAAAGGGTTGACAATAGGGCTACCGCCTTGGAACGGTCAGTGGCAAAGTAGGCCACTGGGGGTTTAAACCGGTTCTAGGGTGCACCAAACCTCACACTTACCCTACTGTCATCCCATTAAAACAGGACAGTATAAATAAAGAAATCCCCGCCATGATCTAATATCTAACCAACAAGGCAGCATCAGTAGGCAATATAAGTAAAACACAAATATGCTCGTGTAAATATAATACAAAAAAACAATAGCCTAGAAAGCCACAATGAAGGTACTCAATGACTTTGCAGAAGCCAGAGCAGTAAGAGAATAAACCATTAAGGGCACGACAAGAAAGATCATGGACAAACATCAAACGCCACCGTCCCAATGGGCTTTAGGTAGGCGTCATCATAGGGTCCACAGCCTGTCCGGTCATCGTACAATTAAAGAGGAAAGCATAGTGGCGAACTGTAAAAGGGTCCACCACCAAGCATGCAGTACGTTGCAAAATGATAGGGTCATAACCTCTTTTGATAAACTTTTTAACAAGTTTAACAAAGATAGTATGAAAGTGATCATGACCTAGAATCTTACGAAGTTAATAAATCACATCACCATATAAGTTAGAGATAGGCTCGTTTTTGAATTATATTTTTTTACGAATGGGATACTTCTATATGGTCTAAATTGCAAATCTACTTGTAAACCTTTGCCTACTCTCAAGCCTTTTCCTTTTCTATACAATGTGGAAAATTATGATTTACATCGCTATCAACAAAATTAAACAAAAACTCTTAGCTAGCGTGTATACTAGCTAAAATATATACTCGAGCGCTTTCGGCTTTACGCCTTCTTTAGGAGTACAAAGACATGTAACATTTACAAGAAAATCATCTAAACAACGGTTGCAATGAAAACAAATCTAGACAAAAATGTACAAATGATCATCAAGATATTATTAAAATGTTCTGATATTGGAAGAGAATGCCCGTAAAAGAGGCCGATTTAGATTTACAATAAATAAGTAATAATCGCGTAATTATATAACGCTATAAACGCCGAGAAAGTAACAAATATTCAGACCGTTAGTAAACGTCGTAAACGTCAAAAAGTGTTTACTTTCAAAAAACGAAATTGACGTCGTCAGTTATGACGTCGCGTAAGTAAAACGCTTACATTTGAAATAAAAAATGTTAACATTTTAAATTAAAAAATGCTGCCATTTTAAATTGGCGTTGACGTTAAAATAGCGTACCCTAACCTGCCAGTGTTTCGACATGTTTTCCATATAAACTCCTACATTAAATTCATTATGAAATGTAATTATTTAAACAACTACCTACAAATTGTTATATTACAATAATTAGAGACAAATGTTGCATAAAGAAATTGTTAAAACGACTTTAACTGCATGTCCTTAATAGAAATGTTAAGTAAATGCATTTAGTTAAAATTCTAACGTATATACATTTAAAAAAACAAAACAACCTAGTGCACGTTGACATTGCAATTAAGTTGTCTAGATCATAGATGCAAACTATTCTTAAAACGAATATAATTTAAAAAAAAAAGTGATGTTACATCTGATTTCATACACACATCGAACATTAAGCTGGAATATAAGTTTTTATGACATTATTAAACTCACAGTATTTCACAGTAATCAACAAATAAACCGGCATGTAAATGAATAAGTTATTGTTACTGGAGATGCGGATGTAGTCCTCTTTGTTTATTCCAAACGGTTGAATAGTGTTGAATTGACGGATCCAATACGATTCGCGTGATTTTCGAGTGTGATCTGACCAACTGGGGTTGTGGTCTATGCAACAAAGGGATATATCCGAGAAAACATGACCTGTACAGCAGAGATATTCTGCGACTAGCGACCCGGCGAGTTTGCGTGTGTTGATGTCAGATCTATGTAGGTAGTATTGTTTCACCTACGTACTATTATATATGAGCCGTGTAAGCCAATAGAGTGTCCGTAGTCCTCTAACGCATCTTGTGTTATATTGTTTAATTAAATACAATCCTATTTTTTTCTTTTCGCTTGAGTGAACTGGTTTATACTCTCACCGAACGTTTTGCCGCTGATCGTTCCAAGGCAATACCCTTATTCTCAACCATTTTCGCCTTCTTTGCTTACATTTCTTGTAAATATTGTTTATGTTTGTATGCTTGCTTTTGGTCGACTGTGTTCTGTGAATGCTACATTTCATGTTCGACTTTTAACTACTTCCAGCCTTGTTGTCTGGTCTGTGCACGGTGGAATATATACTGGGCTTGGCTCTTGAGTACATTGCCTTGATTTTGTGTTGCCTTTGTTAATGTTTACGGTATTATCAAACATTGCATCCCTGTGAGGGTGACAGTGCATATTGTCAACCTGAGGAAAATCATTTCGACCGAGGCGAGGCGGAGGTTGACATTATGTTTTTTTTTTTTTTTTTTTTTTTTTTTTTTTTTTTTTTTTTTGAGCCGTCTTTTGACGACCCGTTTAATCTCCCCGTCAATAGGTGGAGCAAGGGTCGGGGAGGACCATCCCTTGCCACACCTTACAATATTTTACAGCATGTAATATTCATTTACTAAACACATATATATATATATTTACAATTCAGCATCATAACATGATATAAGAGTAATACAGAATAGATACATGTATTAGATGGTTGAGGCAGGGGAGATGTTATTTTGAGGGGAGAAAATCATTTAAAGCAACAAAAAAAAAGAAAGAGAAAGACTCTTTAAACTACATTTTGATTGCCGTCCACTAGCCCATCTAATTATAAAGTTGTATAAATTACTGTTTATATAACAATATTTATATAGTTAATAAATATACATGTATATACATACATACACACATACATATACATATATACACATATATACACAACTGTCAGTGTCTTGGTTTATTGTAAGAATTCATAGGGGTGGATGGATAAAAAGATAGGCTAGATTAATTTAAAATGGTTTTAAAATTGCTCCATGTATTTTCAAAACTTTCTAGTTGATTGTTTCTGATTGCGATTTGTTTATGCGTTTCGTATAAATAACGAAGTCTGTATATCATTGGAGTAACAGAGAGCGTTGTTTTCAGTCGTTTTGAAGAAAATATGTAATATTTAATTTCTAAGATAATTTGTAGCTCTACAGTTGATTGTTCTTTACCTATGTTAAAAATAAATGCATGCTCTGATAACTTCAGATTTATATTTTTTGATAAGCAGAGTGTATTTATCTGTGTTAAAAAGGTCTGAGTTGAAGGGCAGGTCCACAACATATGAACAATAGTCTCATCCTCGTGGCAGTAGTGACAATAAGGGTTTTCTGCTTTTTTTATTTTGTGCAGATAATGCTGTGTTGAAAGAAGCCGATGATTAATCCGTGTTTGAAACCATTGTAGTATTGTGCTAGTAGTTATTTTGAAAGGGGATGAGTAAATGTTTTTCCATGCTTCTGTATTAATATCATATATCTGTTCCCATTTAGCTTTTGAAGTTGGACTTTCATTATTTCTGTTAAGAATAGAGTACATATCAGTGCAACCTTTCTTGTTTTTGATGAGTGGTTTAATATTCGCAGGTAGAATTGGGTTTTCTATTTTTTTAATTGTAAAATTGTGTAACTTTTTTTTAAATGTTTTAATGGCAGCTATTACGCCTTCATAAATTAGAAAATTTGTTTTGATACCG
This sequence comes from Cyrtodaria siliqua, assembly GCA_037043455.1. Taxonomy (NCBI): domain Eukaryota; kingdom Metazoa; phylum Mollusca; class Bivalvia; order Adapedonta; family Hiatellidae; genus Cyrtodaria; species Cyrtodaria siliqua. The sequence continues at coordinate 72,041 of JAWPHD010009824.1, read as the reverse complement.
GTATTTTCTTCAAGCTCAGTTAAAGAGTAAAAATCACCATTTTCCTTGATAAGGTCATTTATAAACCTGATGCCATTCATATACCATATTTTATTAAAGAAAGGCTTAGAGCCAATCAGAATATTATTATTATAGAACAGTGGGGTTGACCCAAATTCTTCTGGTGAGTTAGGTATACTATACTCAATAAGTTTAGCATATGAATTTAGCACATCGATCCAGAAACTGTTTTTCATTTTTTTTATTAATGTTTCACAGTATTCATTACCGAAAGATGTTAATTTTTTAATGTCTATTAGGTTTTCAACAAGCTGCTTCCAAGTCCCCTCATTAGTTATGAGTCTTCTTAACCAGGTTGATTTAAGACTAAGTATGAAAGCTTTCAGATTTATCATTTTGAGACCGCCCTCAGAATATTGTTTAACAATAACTGTTTTTTTAATTTTTGCAGGCCCTTCCCATAAAAAATCATAAAATATGTTATTAATTTTTCCGATTATGTTTTCATTTGGGTTTGGAAGAGATATAAAGATATGATTTAAAATAGGAAGTAACAGTGTTTTTATAACCGTGATTTTACCAAGTGGCGTTAAATATCTTCGCTTCCATATCTTTACTGTATTTTGGATTTTTAAAATCTTATCATTATAGTTTAATTCTATCATTTTACCTAAGTTGACATTAAAATGTATTCCTAGTAGCTTAAAATTATCTTTTCCCCAGGTAAGTTTCCATTTTGTTTTGATTGTATCGGAACGGTATTTTTTCTTCCCTATCCATACCACTTGTGTTTTGTCGAAATTTAAGTTTAATCCAGAATATTTAGAATATTTATGTAGTTCTGATAGTGTTTCATTCAGGGATGTATCCGATCCATCCAAAAGGACAGATGTATCGTCTGCATATTGTGAAAGTTTAATTTCTACATTCTCTATAGTAATACCTTTAATCTTTTTATTATTCCTTATCCTAATCGCCAGTATTTCAGCGCACAAAATAAAAATATAAGGTGATAAGGGGTCCCCCTGACGGCAGCCCCTACCGATGTTGAAAAACGATGACAGGTTTCCCGCTTGATTAACAGCCAATTTGGCATTTTTATATAAAACCTTTATCCATGATATAAAACGTTCTCCAAAGTTAAAAAAAGTAAGTACTCTAAATATAAAGGCCCAAGATAGAGAGTCGAAAGCTTTTTCAAAGTCAATCAAGAGAATTAAACCCGACAGATTATTTTCTTCTGCGTATTGCATAACATCATATATAAGTCTGGTATTTTCTCCTAAGTATCTTCCTGAGATAAAACCTGATTGATCTTTATTTATCAGCTTAATAAGTGTTGATTTAATTCTATTTGCAATAGATCCTGAGGCAATTTTATATGTACAATTAAGAAGGGAGATAGGCCTATAGTTTTTTACATGCAGTCTTGATTTATTTTCTTTTGGTATAACAGTTATTATTCCTTCTATTTGAGTTATTGATAGTTCTCCCTTACTGAATCCATAATTTAAAGATCGTACTACAAAATGTCCTATTTGTCGCCAAAACACTTTAAAGAAATCGGCACCGAAACCATCTGAACCAGGGCTACGGTTATTTTTCATTTTTTTAAGTGTTGCCAAGGCTTCTTCAATAGATATAAGGCCTTCAAGATTAATTGATTCATTGTCTGTAAGTTTAGGTATATCAAATTCTTTCAAATCCTCTTCTAAATTTACATTTCCTAGTTCATTGTCTTTGCTAGTATAAAGTTGTTCGTAATAATGTTTCATTTAAAATTTCATGTTGATCTGTTATGATTTCTCCATTTTCTTTTTCTATTTTGGGAATTATCTTTGAAGCGTAATTATGGGATTCTAAATTGCAAAAAAATGAGGTTGGTTTTTCATCGTTTTCAATAATATTTGCTCTTGATCTGATTTAGGTAGCCATTCATTTTTTGTTTTCTTAATATTCTTAATTCATTTTTATATGTTTCTAATGTTTCTAAATTATTTGAAGACAGGTTATTTTCTAATGTTTCTATTTCGGCAATCAATTCTTTTTCTCTTTTATCTGTCATTTTTTTCTTGTAACTAGAATACGATATTGATTTACCCCGTAATTCCATGAGTAGTGTTTCGAGAAACAGTTGATCATTAATTAAAAATTGTAATTCATTATTGGGGATATTATGGATGTTCTCCATATTGTAAATTGGGACTGCATACTGTAGTTTAATGTCCTGAATTTTTTTATTGATTGCGTTTAAATATTCAATATCACTAAGAAGAGAATTATTATGTTTCCAAAGGGGTTTACCAGGTATAAATTGATTGAAATTCAATTTTAGAACGACCATTGAATGGTCTGAGCGGTAACTGGATTCAATGGTACACCTTTCTATTGAAGAAAACATATTTTCTGAAACTAGGAAAAAGTCGAGTCTGGCTTGTTTTAAAGGAGTTTTTTTTCTCCAAGTATACCGTTTTAGATGTGGGTGTAATTCTCTGAAAGGATCAATGAGGTTATACTCACATTTTATATCTAGAACCCGTTCTCGTGCCTTTTTGTTATTTACACTTTTGTAATTAGAGTAATCAAGGATTGGATCTTGAACGAAATTAAAGTCTCCACACATGATTAGGGTACTGTTTTTAAATTGTTCATATTTCAACAAAATAGTATCATAAAAACTAGGGGAATCATTATTTGGGCCATACAGATTGATAAGTGTAAAACGATTATTTTCAACTGTCATGTCAGCTATGAGAAAGTTACCTTCCTTATCTGTTATGTGAGAATGTACTTTATAATCTAAGTGTTTGTTAAAAAGTATCGCCACGCCTCTTGCGTTTGCAGATCCTGAACTAAAAAGGCAATCATTCCCCCACTGTGTACGAATAAAATTTTCAGTTGCTGTGGTAGAGTGAATATCCTGAAGGCAATATATGTGACCATTTTTACTTTTTAGGTAGTTAAAAACATCAATACGTTTTTCAACTGCACCAAGACCCTGACAATTAACTGACAATATGTTTATACTAGTCATAAGTGTTGATAAAAAAAGATGGGAATCGTAATGAGACAGCAATCAGCAGTTGTAAAAAAGAGAAGTGCACAATTAACAAAACATTGTGCATTTTGTGAAAAATAGTTCTTTAAAAAATATATTTTTAACATCAACTAAATAATTATACTCTATTATGGTGTTTTTGGTAATAATGGTAGTAATACCTTACTAGTATATATTTAGTAGCTAACTCCAAAGTATGTCATGCACTATCGTATATCTCCGGAAGCAATACATATAAATAAGCCTGTTATATAAAGGGAGTATTGCAAACATTACACCAAACATATTGGTAAATATAACTCAAGCAAAAAATTGCATAATTATTAAGATTATTATCCAAAAACAAATCGAAAAAGACAGACAAAAAGCAAATCAAAATATATAGTTCATTTTCATATCTTAGCAGATAGCTTTAGAAAAAGATAAAGCTTATGAATGGCAAAGATAGCATAAGTATGATAAGTAGATACATTTTTTTAAAGATCAATGTACTATTATGCATGTATCTCAAAAATTAGCACTATCATAATAACTCGGGCAACAAATATCACCTAAAGCAAATTATATCTCAAAAAGTAGTGCATAATTATAAAATATTGTATATCATATAGCAAAGCATATAAAGTATTATATTTCAGGTATCAAAGCATATAAAGTATTATATTTCTGGTATCAAAGTATGTAAAGTATTATATTTCAGGTAGCAAAGCATATAAAGTATTATATTTCAGGTAGCAAAGCATATAACGTATTATATTTCAGGTAGCAAACCATATAAAAGTATTATATTTCAAGTAGCAATGCAAGTTAGGTATATATATTTTAGGCAACAAATCAAATGAAGTATTATATTTCAGGTATCAAAGCATGTAAAGTATGTATATTTCAGGCATCAAATCATATGAAGTATTATATTTCAGAAAGCAAGGCATATACAGTATTATATTTCAGGTATCAAAGCATGTAAAGTATATATATTTCAGGCAACAAATCATATGAAGTATTATATTTCAGGCATCAGAGCATGTAAATTATGTATATTTCCGGTAGCAAAGCATGTAACATATGTATATTTCAGGTAGCAAAGCGTATAAAGTATTTTATTTCAGGTATCAAAGCATGTAAAGTATTATATGAAGTATTATATCTCAAGTAGCAAGTATCTCAGAAAGCAAAGCATAAAAGTATGTATATTTCAGGGAGCAGATCCTATAAAGTATTATATCTAATTAGTAATTCATATAAAAAAGTATTATCTCAGATAGCAAATCATACAAAGTATTTTATTTCAGGTAGCTAAGCATAGTAACTAATATGTCTCAGGTAGAAAGGCATATGAAGTATTATATCATGTCCTATAGCGTTTGAATATCACAGATAACCATACACAGTATTATATCTAAGGTAACAAACAATCTAAAACATTATATTTCAGGTTGCAAAATGTAAAAAGTATGTATATATCTCAGGTAGCAAAGCATATAAAGTATTAGATCTCAGGCAGGAAAGCACACAATTTAAGTAGATCTCGGGCGCCAAAACTTATAAAGTATATATATCTCCAGTAGGAACCATTTAAGGTATGTATATCTCGGACAGTGAACACATTAAGTATGTATATCCCGGACTAAAGCATAGTAATTAAGTTAAGGAAGTTTAAGTAGGTATGTACATCTAAGGCAGGAAAACCATTAAAATAGGTATAGCAACCAAATAGAATATGTATATTTCAGACAACAAACACAGAAAGTATGCATATAACACAAACTATTTATCTCTGATAATAAACAAGTGTAACTAGAATTATCTCAGAAAGTAGCATAATCAAAAAGAAGCAGATTTTATCTGAAATTAAAAATTATGTTATTGTTTACATAGTATATATATACATACAGACCAGTATAGGTCACGACCTATTAAAGAATGTGTAATCCATTTAATCCGTAAGTAGTTCATAATGTATTTTTCCTTCTATAAATCCCATAATTGCCAGCGAGGTAATACTTCATACATCTTATTGTCAACAGCTGAGACAGGCACAGTAGGTCAATAATACCTGTATTGTTAAAGGTGTTTTGTAACTGTACTGTGGTCAGTGATCCATTTAGTATTTTTTGTCAGTTTAAAATAATGACCAGACAGTCTTCTACCATATGTAATCTAATGTACCCAGGTCTATTGGGAAAAAAATAGAAGAATCAGATACAATTTCGCGAGAAAATATAAAAATAAATAATAAAAAAACACGCGCACACAAAAAAGCGTCTGCAGGCGCGTGGGGTCATCAGTCTTCATTTGGCACGTTATTCGGTGATTTGAAAAAAAGCAACAACACATGCACAAGCATCCTGTCTCTGAATACTGGTTCAAAACACTTCCAATATCATCGTACAGCTCGAACTTGTGACGATGGCTTGTTGTCTTTGATTTTCCGTACACGGATCCGTTAAAATACCAAGCGTTTTCAATGTCATCATGGGATAGGAGGCGGGAAATAAGTTGAGCATTTGCCTTGGTTACGTCATCAACCAATCTGCATCCCGAGGCTTTGAAGTTTGCTCGTAGTCTCATGACTTTGGTCTTCTCATTGTTATTCTGTAATTTGACCAAAACTGGTTTTGGGTAGCCTGGTTTACCCGGGATCCTATGAATGGCTATGATCTTGGAGGGGCTAATGGTTGCTCCCTTTTCCGCAATTATGGTACATATTGTACTTGTAAGTGTCTCTTCTGTTTCCGGTGTCATTTCTGGGATGTTCATAAATTTAATGTTATTTTTCCTTGAGTATTGTTCATTATAATTCGCCCTTTCTTCCGCATGTTTAGATCTTTTTTCACTCAGTTCACTGCTTTTTTTTATTTCATTCACTAATTGTTTTTGTGAAATGAGCTCTTTCTTTAGTTGCTCGTTTTCCTTACTTATTTTGTCCATTTTTTCTGAGAGGCATTTTGTCTTTGCTTCTACCTTTGTTGTGATGGTAAATTCCAGGTTTTTATTAAACTCTTCCAGAATTTCTTTCACTGCCTTTTTAACAAATGTCTCTATGTCATCCTTTTTCATTAAAGTATCTAGCGTTTCTCTGATTGCTTTCATTTCTTCGGAGAGGTCATCTAGCGTGTGGTTAATTATTGAGATATCCTCAACACTGGTGTTAATTGGGGACACCTCGGTATGTGGACGCTTATCCATTGGTGGCTTACCTAAAGTTTTGACACTGCTTAAGGCAATTTTCACCTGACCACCTTTTTTCTGATCACGTGACTTGCTCATTGTAGTTGCACAGATGGCAATTATCACTATCACCAGAAAGAACAGTTATGTTGTTGTGTAGAAATATTCCAGTGTTCACTCAGTACTGGAAAATAATCCTTTGTCTATTTTCAAAAATTCAAAACTATCCAAATAACTCTTTCAATCATTCAAATATTAAATCATCCTTTTCACAGAGTATAGTCCTTTATATTACCAAAAAAGTCATGTAATTTTCATTTTAAACACATTACTAATAAATTTAGTTTTTGTCAAAAATGTGAGAGAAGTGAATCAGCCAGTCATCACTTCTCAATATCCCCAGGCAAAAAAAAAAGGTTGACAATATCTACTGTCGCCTTCACTGGATTGAATATTTCTTTTATTATACCGAAAAAGGGGAAGAAATATAAAAAGATCGTAAGTTGTTTTGGGGAAATGAAACATGTAATAAAATGGTCCATTCGTTCTTATTAAAAAAGTGGATGTTTTTATTTATTTATTAACCATTTTTGATTTAAGTACCACGCTACTGTCAACAAATACATTATTCATATCCTTAAAAGGAAATTCACATTACATCAACATTTTAGAAAGATAAATAACATAATACATAATTTATACTGATAAAGTGTTCAACGATTCATTTGGGCATATCGTGTTGGCCATGAGAAAAAACAATATATATTTATAAACTTTGACATTGATTTCGGGATGATGCGATTGGGAGTGCTGCCGTCAAGTGACGTCACTATAGGGTGTGACATTACAACGGTGTACGACAGCGTGAAATGTTAAAGAGCAGTCTATGGGAAGTTAAGATTGACATGAGGTATACTAGTCTAATGCTATTGTGTTGCCATTATTATCTGATGTGCAATCTGAGTACTATTTTCAACCTCGTTAGCATATATTTTGAATTGTATCCTTGGCTGTCGCAAATACAAGACGTTGTTTCCATACGTTAAGGCTTCGTTTGAATATTTATTTTTCTTACCCAGTAATCATACTATTGATTATCGTATTTTAACGGTTTCTCATTCTTCGCTTTCGGATTAACTGTTTGAAAATTACACGGATTCAATTTGATTTTAAGAAGCTTTTGTCTAATCCCATACAAATTTAAAACGAAGTCATTGTGCGAGATTTGGCAGTAAACAATCCAATTAACATAACTTAAATCATATAACGTGATGTCTGTTAAATTCCCCTCCATGGGGACGTCATAGCATATAATGCATTCATTAAACAAAAGAAGCCATACTTTAACTGTTGAATTTCTTTTTGCGCCTGGAAACGTTTAAGAATTGTGAAAGTCGTCACAAAGTTCACACTTGAAATGTAACATTCACAAAACACAGAACAATAGCACATGGAGCACGTGAAGCTGTTATTAAACTGTTTATACATGCATACACTCTTCTCTGCGAACAGAGAAAGTCGAACGGTACAGACGCAGTCAACATGACGTAACTCCGGAACCATCATCATCAAAGTAGTATGTTATAGGTAAAACTATGAAAATTCCAAGACTGTCTGGGAACTAATACATGCCCATTGGTTTACTCATAAATATTCCATTATTCCAACAGCGAAACGAATCGTAGCGTTCAACGTTTCTAATATTTCCAAACTTCGTATATTAAGCAATATTAATTGTATAGGTTTATAGCTTTTGTTGAAATTCCATTTTCATTTGAAAAGACATTTAAAATATTTAAATGTCAATTAGGTTTCAATTTTGTCAATCGTTACTATTATGTTTTATTAATATGCAAATTTCCTGTATCAAAATCGATTCAAGTATCTAGATATATCGTGAGATACCTTAATGCTTGCATTCGCATTCAGCTATGCAGGTTCTTATTTATCATCCATTTGCATTTAATTCTCTAGAAATATCAAGGAAATCTAACATGTATGACTTTAGTCTTTTGGCTGTTACTTGTGATACGCAGGGCTGTTTTTGAAGGATTTTCTTCCCGTACAAATTATTGCGCATATGTCTTATAACGTAAACAAGCGTCAACATGAGGTGTGAAGTAAAAGCCGTACCGTACCATACCGTACATTCTGAAATATAACGAAAACAGCAGGTGCGTATTACGGAAAATACACAAAGTAACAATTAATAGTTTAGTAACGAATCTAATAGAAATGATCTATTATCAGTATATGAAGTATGTATGTAACGACAAACGATAATGTTTATTAATTTATTTATATCATATATTACAACAATTAGCATGTAAACATGAAATATATATATATCAGATGTAATTGGATAATAAATAGTATCCGTGCCGTACCGTACATCATTTGTGTAACAGTTATCACAAATAAAGATGTAATGTAATCTACCTTATTAAATAAATATCCAAAATTGGGTCAATAACATGACCAATAAATTAATGACACTACATAACGTAACAATTCAAATTAACAAACACTTAAGCAGATTGCAAGTGGCATTCACAAATCTCAACACAGCAGAATACATGACTAATACATGACTAATCAGCAATATTTATACCAATAATAAAGATTATCCTTGGCAAACATTTGTTAATCTATGGACACCTTGTCTGCAAAATATTGATTTTGATGTAATTAAGCTTGTTTTTAATAATTACATGCACATTTGAAGAGAAAATAATTCGATTACCATGATATTAATTTCATGGTAACTATCAAAACCCGTGCATAAATTCACAAGAAGAAGTGATTATATTTACTAAGTACCACGGACATCCCTTTATCAAACACATTATTTTCATCAATTCAATTCAATGCAATTCAGTATTTTATCTGGCCTAACATTTACATGTGTATTGCCTAAACAAGGCGGAATACAATACACCGTATTTCAGAGAAGAGTACAAGTACATACTTCATTTAGAGAACGTATATATATATTACATTGGAATACTTATAAATATTACGTTCTATCAATGGCAGTTATCACATCTTATTACCATTATCAACGTTTCTAATATTATTGTGTTTAAAAAGCATTTATATTTAAGGAATTTAGAACAATACTACCGTTACATCAGACTACGTGTATTTATTATTATTATTATTATTATTATTTTATACTTATCCTAATTCAGTGAAATTTGTTTTGTTTTAGCCATATTGCCTCCGAAAACGCAGAAAGCCTGTTTTTCAGACATTCAATGGGCAATAACTCTGTCATGTATGATTGAATCTGATTGGTTTTCGAAAGGAACCGAGATCTCATATATACGTATGTTGTGACCAACTTTCTCTGATCTTTTCTTTTTATAATTATTCCCTTTTGGCACTTATAACATTTACACATTTCTACATAACTTCACGTTTTGTCCCCCGCCGATTAGGCGGAGGGATATATAATTGTCGTACTGTCCTTCCATCCGATCCCATAACTTTGGTAACGCTTCATCCGATTTCAATAACATTTTGCACAAATGCTCACCACCTTTGTACGCAAACCAGTGTTTTTCGGAATTTGACCTTGATATATACTTTCTGAGTGGCACCGTCCATCAGCACTTTCAGTACTATGATGTTGTCAACGGGGATCAAATAAATACCATAATAATAGTCGTTAATAATGTACGCATAGTCATATTGAAAGGCAACCCCATCTGCCCAAGCTCATAGGTTCTCTAGATACTTTATATACTGATCACAAACAGTTTAGCACGAATGTGTAGGGACACAGATAAAACATATGAATTGATATCATTGTTTGAAGATATTAAAAATGATAGGTAAGGATGTGATTTTCATATATATATAGTTATTTTATTTTTATCTAAGTGGAGTATCACAATTACCTCCAATATATTAAACACACTTATTTCATTAAACAAACGTACTGCTTTAAACAAATTTAATGTTTGAAATTGTCACGAATTGCCTATTCTGTCAATGTTTAAACATCGCTGAAACGTGTTCAGAAACGATTGTTATTTTAAAACAACAACATTCCACATTTCGTAATTTTAAAATTACCCACCTCCAATTGAAATTAGGACGATTTTTGATAACCATGATAACCTTTAAAAATATATTGCCATCCTATTTGCCTAATTTGTTATCACCGACTTTGTTTACAAATCAGTTTGTAGCAATATTTTGGTCATTTACCCAAACCTCATTGGGTTTGGTTTAAATATATTTTATTTCGAATTCGTGCATAAATACCTTTAACAGTATATGAAGTAAAGGATTGGAACGAAAGAAAACTTATAAAGTTCCTCTCCTTGGAAAACGTGTTTACAATTCAAGTATGTATGTATGTCATTGGGTTTATATTGTGCCCTATACATATCTGGTGGGCGAGATTTGAAGAGCATCTATCGTTTCAAGCCCTAAAACCAAGTTTTGATCCGCAGAATAGAAACCCGTTAAAATATATTTGAGCCGCAACACACGAAAATGTCCCTTCGGACGTTTAGATGACAACGTCATAACGTAACAATTTATGACGTCGGCCTTTAATCAATTAATTACTAATCAATTTCTCGTCACTTCTGTGTTTTACCTAATTATTATATCATTGGGAATATGTTTCTTAATATAAATAGTTGATGCTATAGAAAATGGTAATTGTTTATGTTTTTGTTGTTATTTAATCAACGACGTCGTCCAAGACGCCGACGTCAACGTCAAAATTAATGGTGAGTAGGATCTTTAACTTTCAAATTGAGATAAAATCATTTTTAATTAAGATATCAACATAAAATAAAGAGATTTTTAAAGAGAAAATCACCGTGTTTCATAAACATCAAAAAACATAAAATGTAAAATTTTTGTCTGAAGGGTCGTTTTCGCTTGATATCCGTCATGCATTTTATGTACATTATGTATATAAACCCTTTCTAACAAGCTGTATATCTATGTCAATCTCGCAACGAAACATAAACATAAACTTCGTATTGCTTTTAAAGAAACTAACCCGCCAAATAACGACAAACTTACACTACTTAACCGTTTATTAAAACTCTATCCAGATGTTCAGGTCAAATACAAATGGATAAGTGCAGATCAAAAGTATAGGCCAAGGTTCTTAAAATAAGCGTAAAATGAATTATGATGTGGTAACTCTTAATTTGACCTTGCAGTTTCGGGATTTGGCCTGGCTGGTAAAAGCCGTTTATATTGTTTCTATAGATTTTGAATTTTGAAAATGAAGTTATATATATAAATATATATATATACCTATGGACTAGTCATTATGGAGACCGCATATATTTTATTTACTTTATTAAAGGGACCGCTGGATTAGGTTGACATTTTTTGGTCTCCGTAATATTTCCAATGGGGATTTCACCAAGGTAATTGGGGATTTTGTCGTTTTACGATGAAATTATGTTCTTTACATAAAGAACCATGAAGAACCCTAAAGAACAATGTTTTATTTGAAAATCATTTTTTTGAATTTTATATAGAAATGGAAAAAAATGCTGTTTTATTAAAAGCTTGTATATATTTCCAGGTACACAAAAACAGCCATTAAGCAGACCGCATGTTTCGGGCCAAAACCATATTAAAATGATATATATGGCAAATGTTAAAATGTATTAACGATATTTGACAGGTGTCAAATGATTATATTAATGTTAAAACTCATTTCACTATAATTTAAAAAAAAACTATTTTGAAATTTCCGTGTTTGATATTTGCTCAAAGAAGGATGAAGATTCGGTAGAGGGCGTTGTTGAGGGTTAAAAATATGGCGGCCATGTCTTACGGTAAAAGAATGGTAGGTCAATTTTGTTAAGTGTGATCATCAATGACAGAAGTGTTTCTAAATGAATATGCGGAAGAACATTGGAAAACATATATGTTATAGGTAAACAGTATAACAACTGAAGAATACAATTTAAACCCCAAAATCACGAATGATTACTCCACCTACACACTCGTGATCCTGAAACATTAACCTTGAACATTACATTGATGGCAAATTCAGTTTCCTTTCGTCATCGATTTTATAATGATTAGGATGCCTTCATGCAGGCATCAATTTATTATTTAAACATCATTTTGAAACATAGGTCTATTAGTATTAGCGACTTCGGTCCGGAATCTTGGCGCGCACCTACTGGTGATAAACGTTCACAAGTTTCCGTTATCATGTAGCATTGCAAAGGCATTTTTCAAATTAGAAAATATTGGGAAACTGATTAGTATTTCTAAATAGTATCATCAAAATAGTCCATTGAGGGGGGAAAATAAGTTTATGAACCACCCCATATACCAAACAAATAATTGTCTGTCCAACAATTGCCAAATGAATAAGACTTTTTTTCAATTGTTCAGAAATAAACAACCTAGCTGATAAATGTTGTTTTTCCCTTGAAATAAATTCATACAGATGTTTATTTACAAAGTAATGTATCAAAAAAAAGTTTCTTTTCCTTTGAATTATTTGCTACTATTTCCTCACTTTGGTGTTAAACCTGTCATTTTTGCCATGTAAACAAATGAATACTCGCGTTAGATGGCCTACATGACTTATCGTGACAATGTCAAGGTCAGATTTGAACAATTCTGAAAACGGAGTAAATTAGCCTAAAAGAGCCAAAAGTTCTCTTGATGAATGATAACATGTGTATAAATATTTAGTGTTATTTCAGTGAAGAATTCATGAGAATTATTAGCCGGAACAAAATTCTAGTTCAAAATAAGACTCGAAAAAGACGAGCTTGTTTGTAGTACCGCGCATGCGCATTACCGCCACATGACAAGAGTTGTCGTTTCTAAGTGTTAGCATGAGTACGTCATTTTTCTGAGATTAAATATAAAACAAATTGAAGACTAATTATTGAAGTACTTTATTTGTACATGTACATAAATTAGAGCGTAATCATCCGATTTAATACTGAACTTCCGAAAAACCCACTTCGCTTCCACTTGTTTTTCATCTACCAATAAATAATAAAAGCCACGAGGTCAATTACGTATTTATGCAGTGTTTCTTTTCTATATTCACTTTTTAGTGTCTTAGCATTTAAAAGGTGCGTAATTTGACGTACCCAACTCCAGGTTGGGATATTCCTAAATTCTAAATATAGCTGACGCGGCGCCACCTATCGGGTTTTGAATTGCGTTTTACATTGGTTACGCCAATAACGTTGTAGACACGAGTCATTCCAGCGCTCTGTAAACCATAAATAAACTATTTAAATTTAAAACGTGCTTTCCAACAATTTTTAACTCGTGGAATGTTATAAATTAGTACTTTTTCTTTTTGAGAACGAGGGCTCAAAACATGGGAGTGTGGATGAACTTTCTGGGGGTAGGTGTATCAGGTGTGTGAAATAGGTACGGTTTATGGGGCTAGAAGTATATAAACAGGCTTGTACCTAAACCAAAGTGATATTTCAGAAAATAAATACAGTAAGGCCTAAACAAACTGATGTTTCCTGTTACATGCCCAAAACAACGGGGGTCGGTAGGTCGGATTTATTTTTGTGGTGGGGATGGGATAAGAACTCAATACCAGTTTGTTTCAAATGATATATAACAGCACTATCATATTTAACGACTTTAAGTTGACTGATGCATAAAACACAGACCTAATAACAAATAATTTGGACACTACGAAAATGATCTAAATTTTACGTGGTACATTGCGAACATTTCACAAAATATGTCCCAACTTTAAACACACATATAATGAAGAGTTTTATAGATACAAGTTTCATTCATGCCAAAATCGCATCACACATTTAATTTTCTTTCCAATGATAGTATTTTGCTTTCTCTTACATTTAGAGCAAAAAAGGAGTTTGACAGAAACGTTGGTTTGACAGAAACGTTGACACTGTCAAAACTTTGATTTTGAAGAGAAAAGTGATACCCAGGCAGATATTATTGAAGCTTTTAATGACACCTCTCGGTATCTGGATGACATACTGAACATTGACAACCCTTTCTTTCCAACTATGGTTCATAATATTTATCCTAAAGAACTTCGGCTTATTAAAGAAAATATATCTGATAATAACGCTTCTTTTCTCGATTTAGATCTCTCGCTTGAAAATGGTAAAATAATTAGCAAAATCTATGACAAGCGAGATGATTTTAATTTTGACATTGTTAATTATCCCCACTTGGATGGGGATGTTCCCCGAGCAACTTCTTATGGGGTGTATCTGTCTCAACTTATTCGTTTTTCTAGAGCTTGTACTCGAGTTGAGGACTTTAATATTCGTAATCTTTGTATAACTAAAAAGTTACTCAGTCAGGGTTACCGTTACCATAAACTTCGTAAAACCTTTGCAAAATTTTATTATTGTAACCCTGATCTTCTTTCCAAATATAAATGTAATTTAAGGACTCTTCTGCGACAAGGACTATCACAACCTGACTTCTATGGTGATGTGATTTATAAACTTCGTAAGATTCTTGGTCATGATCACTTTCATACTATCTTTGTTAAACTTGTTAAACAGTTTATCAAAAGAGGTAATGGCCCTATCATTTTGCAACGTACTGCATACTTGGTGGTGGACCCTTTTACAGTTCGCCACTATGCTTTCCTCTTTAATTGTACGATGACCGGACAGGCTGTGGACCCTATGATGACGCCTACCTAAAGCCCATTGGGACGGTGGCGTTTGATGTTTGTCCATGATCTTTCCTGTCGTGCCCTTAATGGTGTATTCTCTTACTGCTCTGGCTTCTGCCAAGTCATTGAGTACCTTCATTGTGGCTTTCTAGGCTATTGTTTTTTGTATTATATTTACACGAGCATATTTGTGTTTTACTTATATTGCCTATTGATGCTGCCTTGTTGGTTAGATATTAGATCATGGCGGGGATTTCTTTATTTACACTGTCCTGTATTAATGGGATGACAGTAGGGTAAGTGTGAGGTTTGGTGCACCCTAGAACCGGTTTAAACCCCCAGTGGCCTACTTTGCCACTGACCGTTCCAAGGCGGAAGCCCTATTGTCAACCCTTTTATGTTTGTGATGTCGTTTGCATTTTTTATTACTTTTGCATTTTCGTTTGTCTGTTTGCGTGTTTGTTTTTGTGTTTTGCAGTTGACTGTCGTCCTTGAATGCTGCTTTTCCTGTCCGATATCTTTATCCTTGTTTAACTTTAAACGTCTTTTTATACAATTTCTTATTTTGAAAATAAACACATTATTATAATCCCATTTTGCTATTGACTATGAATCTTTTGAATGTATGGTCATCAAAATCAGTGAATAATTGAAAGAGAAGATAGAATGAAAAGTTAAGGTGACACATGATATTTTGGTTACTTCATTCAGGTTAAGATAGGAAATATTCTATCTGTTGATTACTATGTCTTTGCATAAAACAAGCCTATTGTTTGCGTTGTGTTTCTTTGGTACACATAGAGAGCTGCAGATACGGGTACTGTGTAGTCATAACATATTAGGGATTCCGGGAAAACTCCCAAATGTCTACCCCAAATCGTATTATGTGTAGCTGCCGGGTGCATTGCGGTCAGTAGCTTATGTAAACAACACGCGATATTCGCAATAGGTCGATATGCTTCTCGCTAGTGCGCTCAGTTTTGAGTGGAAGTTTAAAAATTGACTATGTATTCCGGGGAAACCACTTCCAAAAAATAGTATATTTTCATCCATTGAAATCTTCCGAATCGTAAAACATCTATCATCTATCTTAGTTTAAAATAATATTTTAAATTTCAAACAAACATAATATTTGTAAGATTCAAGCTGATGACTAAGCAAAATATGCTTTGAAAAAAAACATGATGATAATATTGAATGCAAATGGCAGACATTTTGTGTAATCCGCGAATGTGGGTCGCAGGTAAAACGCGTATATAACACAATATTCAATCGATTTTGAATTTATTTCTTCACAACAAGTAAATTGAAACATTTTTATTGAGATTTATATACGTTTTTGACTTCGTATGCTTTAATCTGATGAGAAAAGAGAACTTCAAATCGACAACTTTCAATGACAAAAAGACGTATGCATTGAAAATCGAAAACGGAAACGGTCATTGCTAAGTGACGGGACTGGTATAATAATTTGCGTCGTCATCGTCGCAATATTTTTACCGCTATAATAACAAAATTACCTTTATAAAACATACGATCGGGTCGGTCGGTTGGGTAACAGGAAACAACCCTTTTTTCGGGTCGGTCGGTCGGGTAACAGGAAACAACCCCTATTTTAGGTCTAAAGATATGCAATGCTACAAGATTTTTTCCAGTAAAAAAATCATAGATTTGCAGTAGTTTTCTATTATCTAGATCTACAATGTTTAACTTCGGAAAAAAACTTTATTTGGGGTTAAAAACTGTTTTGGTGATTTTGTTTTTATTACAAGGGTGGTCGAAATTCACATATTTGTTAAAAACCTTGAAAGAGTGACCCCAGTCATAAAATTAGGTAAACATCTTACTGTGTTCATTCACAAATATTCTAAACATAAAGCATTGAGTATACTTTGACAATTTTAAAGTTTTGAAACCTGTCAGGGGTCTGAAAGTAGATTTTCAAAATCCACTTGCCCTGCCCAAATGTCAATTGCCCCAATTGCCCCACTTTCAAAAGTCACTTGCCCCAAGTTGAATACTTTTGTATAATTACTTTCTTTTAAATGTCATAATATGTTAGATGATTTCAATGTAAAATGAATGCCTTAAATTAAGAAGGATCATATTGGTAGACCCGATGGAATTAACACGTACATAATGCTCCTAGTGCAGTAATTACAAAAGGGCAGGCAGATTAAAAAAAAAGATGCATTAGGTCGAACAAAACTTTTTTCTACTTTTGCTTTTGTTATCTAGACTGCACCAGATTAAAATAAAAACAGATGCATTAGGTCAAACAGAAGTTTTTTCCTACTTCCACTTTCATTATAGACTTCATGTAGATAAATCAACAAGCTCATTTTTCTTTGTTGGAAATTATTAGCACGGTTTATGCCTATAGATCTGACGGGTATGTAGTTCTTTTTCTGTTAATATATCTTTTTGAGATGCAAATTCTTCGAATAATTATCGAAATAGCCAAGCCGATCTGTTTCAAAACAAAAACATGCCATTTATCTCGGATTTATTAAAAACAAACATTGCATTTTGAAATAAAAACAAATGCACACCTATTCATTAGGCCAAAAAAACAATAAAACTGTGTTTCAGGTGGCCCGACCGACCCTCTTTTTAAGGGACCGACCCTAAAACTTTTTATGATTTTTTTTAAATTTATTCTGATCAATTATTTATCACAATATATCGAGGTAAACTGACATCACAGAAAACTTTCAATTTTATCATCAACTTGTATGGGGTTTATGAGATAAATACAAACAAATAAAAAAGGGAAAAAAAATCCCTACCGACCTACCCTATTTTTTTAGAGCATGCAATAGGAAACACACCCATTTGTTTTTTGGCCTTACGACATGCGTCGATAGTCTCTTAGCTCAACAAACGATGCCGTCAGATTGCCACAATAATTTAATTGCCCTACGAGTTTACAAACTGGTTCGATTGAATCGCCATTGTTTCACTTTACCACATGGTAGTGAACGGGAGTTGTTTCATTGGCTGATAAAACATTCATAGGATATTTGATTGGATAACATGGATACTATAATAGGTCAAGTGCTCCGTCATGATCTTTAATTATTGAACAAAAGATTACCTTGGGTCTTTGGAGATCGCTGAGCCCGATACTTATAGTTAGTTATCGGTGGTACATTTTCAATTTCTTTTGTTTTCTTACTTAATTTTTGATTCGGTGGTTCCACTACTCCGGCCGATAAAAGGCTCTGGGTATTGTTTAACCACTCATAGGATATGTTGTCTGCATTTTATACGCAGGCTTCATAACTAAATTCCATTATGTTTATTTCGCTCTTCGGGGAATTTCATTTTATTAGATACTGGGACCATACGCCGTACGACATGGGGATTACATTAAAGAAGGCTAACTCCATGTCCACCGCCATATGCATGCCATCTTCGGGATGGTTAAAATTGTGTGCTGTTGATTTTATGAATATTGAGTTCTGCTCAACCCGGGGCTAGAGGGCGTGAGCGGTAAGTAGCATATTTCACTACCACTCATGAACACTCTCAATCAAACCGAGACTGCAATATTTCGTATGTGTCGTGCTCGGCCGTTTCCAAAGGTCCATTATCATACTCTTTTTTTTACTACTACACACCGATCAAACTGATTAACCCCTTGATGTATATTTCACACTAAGCTGGCACGTGACTTACTTCCTGCATAGAGGGGCTCGTTTAACTAGGTAAAGTTGATGGGTGGGGTATGCATATGTTGCTTATGTCAGTCATATCTATGATGTTCAGCAAAATAGCTGCAACCATACTGGAAGACGAGTCTTGACTACAAACCATAAGCTTGAATGGAATGCTGAATCTTGCAATGTGTGTGTTATATTTAATAAGGTTGAATGCATGGAAATATAACCAATGCTAATGTCGATGATTGATCTTGCAATGTGCGTGTTCAATTTAATAAGGTTGAATGCATGGGAATATAAGCAATGCTAATGTCGATGATTGTTAATAAAAAATAAATTTTTGATTAATGACAGTGATGGTTCTGGACAATAATTTAAAACAGTCTTACGCTATTCAGCAGGAAATACAAAGTCCAATTAGCTCTGTTTGCAGTGACTTTGAATTATTCTATTTTTCATCCAGTCATCACAAGGTAGAAATTGTGCATATTTTAAATCAAAATTGTAAGTGCCTTAAACATGTAATATCCTTTATTTTTCCACCAAAAATTAGTTCAGCAGGCAAGGCAAGTGGATTTTGGGTGCGGATAGGTGACCTTCGTAATCTGGTTGTCCATAGACAAAAATCAAGGAAAAAATTGCCTTTACTCGTTTCTTTCGTTTAAAAATATGCCGCCTGATTTTATCAACATTATTAGCTTTACTGATGAAAGATCAGCAGATATTATGCCGTGGTGCGGTGTCCGTCGTACGTCCGTCCGTCTGTCCATAAACTTTTTTTTGTGGCGACGACTCCTCTGAAACTACTTGATGGAATTTCATAGTTGGTCCTAACCAAAGTTTATTTTGATTGGATATCAAACATGGCCACCAGCGGCCATCTTTGTTTACATAGAGTTATATAGGAAAAACTTGTGGCGACTATTCCTCTGAGACTACTTGATGGAATGTCAAGAAACTTGACGGGAATATTGCTCTTGATATCTAGGTGATCCTAGCAAACATTCAGGTCGGCCGAAAATTCAAGATGGCCACCACGGCTAAAAATAGATTGAAAAAATGCGACTTTGTGGCGACTTCTTCTCAAAAACCGTAAGTGATATTGAATTGGAACCTTACCAAAATGATTGGCACAACATCTTGCAGATTGATCAGGGTTTACACTGTTTGGGTGCTCTTCAATCATTTGACCGAAACACCCCTTTGTACTATAAATGGACTGGTCCAAATTCAAAGAAAGGACAGTCCATTATACATCCATAGATAGGTAAGGATTAAGTTTGGCTCTCAGCAACAGATTGAAAACAAATAGTAGGATTTTAAGATTTTATTTTGATTCTGATTGATGAAATACAACTACTGAGACAAAAGCAAATCTACTTGTACTGGTCACCTAAGACTCAGGAGAATTTGCATAACCTTACCTGTGACCTGGTCACACACCTGCTATACTTCTTAATATTGATCATTCCAGAGTGATTTGGAGAAATTACTGTTGAGCAGCAAATATAATATACTCAGGTTGATGTTGTTTGGGATTAATTGAAACAGCTTTATAGTGGTAGCATTATGACATTTTTATCAGCTGGCAAAATATATATTCTTTAGACCAGGATAAAACTGAATGATATTATAATGTTGCATTGGTAATGTTGCATAATGAATCATAATATTTAGGAATATAGGAATTTTGCTCTTGATGTCTAGTTGGTCCTAAGTAAAAATAAGTTTGGCCTAAAATTCAAGATGGACGCCATTGCTAAAAAAGATTTTAAATACAATTTTGTGACTACCAAAATGACTTTCATAAAACTTTACACGAATGTTGGTCTTGATGTCCAGTTAGTCCCAAGTAAAATGGATTGACAGGCAATTCAACAAGTTTGTGGCAACTATTTCTCAAAAACGATAAGTGATATTGATTTGGAACCCGGCTTACTAAAATTACTGGCATGACATATAAACAAAATTTATTTTGATTCTATGTCAAAAATGGCCGCCAGCGACCATCTGATTTTACGCAGTGATTAAGAAAAACTTGTGGTGACTATTTCTCTGAAAATGTTGGTCTTATTTCCATAAAACTTCACAGGTTCCCATGGCTGATCTAGCTATCAAAATCTATCAGTAGAGCTTCAAGGTCATTGATCTCTTGTTTTAGTTTTATGCTGAAATAATATAGGGTCAAACTCGGTACGTTCGGACACCTTCGTAAAAAATCGTCGATGTTATCGTATCCGTAGCGATTGAACGCTTTATTATACATGACGTTAATAGTTCAACAACATCTCCAGAATATATTGTATAGCATTGTAGTCGTATACCAGAAAACTTCAATGAAATAAAGAGTTCTAATGACCAGAGAGATGGTACATTCGGACGTTTTCAGGTAGAATCGGACGCCTTTGATTGTACGTTCGGACAGCCATGAAAGTACACTCGGAATACCACTTGCGTTTCGAGTGTGAATCAGTCACTCAGTTTTTATATTCAGTCACGCTCCCAAGATATCAAAGAACACAGAATGAATAAACAACGCAATGCCTCTGTGGTAGAGCGCTTAAATGAGCTACACATACTTCTTCAATAGGAAATTTGGCCTAAAGTAGTCTACACCTATCTTGTGTGACAATAGATCTGCAACTTAACTCACCGCGCGTTTATATATTATCAATGGACACCTTTCTAACTGATCAAGCAAGATACCCTTCCGTGCATATCAAAATTATGAATACCTTCATAAAATAAATACGCTACTAAACTAGAAATCAACTTGCTTTAACATATTTTAATATAGGTATATGTACACGTATATACATACACGCACGTTTTTTTTATTAGTCCCCTACCGGTCCAGATCGGAGGGGACTTTAGGTTTGCCCCTCGACCTTCCGTCCGTCTGTCATCTCTTTGTCCGGACTGTAACTTTGTCATGCATAGTGAGATTTTAAAATAACTGCACAAATGTTCACCATATTGAGACGGGTGTCGCGCCCAAGACCCAGATAAGTAGCTCAAAGGTCAAGGTCACAGTTGGAGGTTAAAGGGAAAAAAATACGCTTGTCCGGGCTGTAACTTTGTAATACATCATGGGATTTTGAAATAACTTGGCATAAATGTTCGCCATAATGAGAAGACGTGTCGCACGTAAGATCCAGGTCCGTAGCTTAAAGGTCAAGGTCACACTTGGAGATTAAATGTCAGAAATAGGCTTGTCCGGGCTGTAACTTTGTCATGCATCGTGGGATTTTAAAATAACTTGGCACAAATGTTCACCATAATAAGACGGCATGTCGCGTGCTAAACCCAGGACCGTAGCTCAAAGGTCAAGGTCATAATTGGAGGTTAAATGTTAGAAATAAGCTTGTACGGGCTGTAACTTTGTCATGCATCGTGGATTTTTTAAATAACTTTTCGCACATGTTTACCATAATGAGACGGTGTGTCGCATACAAGACCCAGGTCCGTAGCTCCAAGGTCAAGGTCACACTTTGATATTAAAGGTCAGAAATAGGCTTGTCCGGGCTGTAACTTTGTCATGCATTCTGAGATTTTGAAATAACTTGGCACAAATGTTCATCATAATGAAACGGCATGTCGCTCGCAAGACACAGGTCCGTAGCTCAAAGGTCAAGTTCACACTTGAGGTTAAAGTTCAGAAATACGCTTGTCCGGGCTGTAATTTAGTCCCTAAATGGTGCGTGCTTTTGTGATATACCGACGTATGTACCCTAATTAGGCTGTTCTTCAATAGTGCACCGCAATATTTGATTAGTCTGTGGTATATTGATATTTGGGGGCACGCGGAGACTAGAGAGCGTGTCATATTGCAAACACCGCTCCTATAGAGTGGTTGGTGTTGATGGCGACTTATGGCAAATATATAATACTATAGAAATTATGGCGCCAACATTATTTGCTGTTTCATTTATTATTGTTTTTATTCATTTTTATCAATTATGATTAATATCCAATAAATATATTTGTTCCATGTCTACTTATCGGCAAAAAAATCTGACGCTCGTATTAATGTATAGGTATTAGACCAGGTCCATTCATTCGGAATCTACTACATTTCGCGGATATTGTGTATGTACCAAGATATTGCAGTGTTGCGGGTGACTTACTGTCAGATTTCGATGAAATCAATTTTTACGTTGTTGTTGTTTGTTGTTTGCTGTTGCTGTAAGTGTATAAATACGCTATTTTGTTAGATTAGTGAATAGTGAAATGAACCGCTGAACGTAACGAATGACATGACACGATAGTCTTTACAAGCTCTCCATTTCCAGCTGCACCGGGTTCGACTTCATCATCAGTTGATGAATCCGATGTATTTTCGTCCTCAGACACGTATTCTGGCTCAAAATCGTAAGGTTGCACATTGTTTAACCGTCTTATCACGGGCATTTCCTCTGACTCAGCATCATGATCGATTAATTCTCACATTTTCACACAAGGTATACTGTTTTGCATTCAGTCCCAATGTAAACAAAACAATAGTTTGTTCCCAGTGACGTCACTTCCGGTAATTCGCGCAAGAGCTTTTCCCCTTAGTTTTTTTTCGATTTTTTAGCTTTGCCTGTTCGCCTTTTCAATTGTTATCTTTAAAAACATATTTTGACTGAACATACATCAATGGCATAGTGAAAATCGTATTTATAATGATATTTAATTCTTAAAAACATATCAAAAGCGGATTTGTTGATTTAAGACCAAGTTCAGCTTAATAACTAGTTTGTCATTTACAATTCCTTTAAATATAATATAGTCTCTATACAGTAGGGGAGCAGCCTCGATATTTTCCTACATATATTAACTATTTGGTAACGCACGGCAACGAAAAGTAGAACGTCATCTTTCGGCAACGTCAAAAAAAAAAAAAAAAATCCGCCATTTTGGATTTTTTAAAACACATAATTTGGAAGATTGTGACAGTTTTTGATGAAAAAGTTTCAGTTCCGCTTTAAGTTTCGTGATTTTCGGTTGTACCGACTTTTTTTTTAGAAGCTCTGCTTCGTGATAAATGCAGACCCTCCTTGTAAAATGTCAAAGCGAGGTGCGATAACTCTAAGAGATGCCATTTTTAAAATACGTTTAAAATGACAACAGTCGTGTGTGTTTTGTTAAATAAAATACGAGGAGATACATGAGTTGTTGTTTTAGCTCACATATTACATGAATTTTGCTGCATGTCACGAAAAGCATGTTATTTCTTTATCAAAAGTACACGAAAATTCGAGTTGTTTGATTCAACTGTAATTTTGACTTGACGGTCCTCGCAAGAACTGCAGGCGCGTATTCGATGTAGCGGGTAGTATTGGGCTCCCTCTCATATGTGGAAAGTGTACGTAACAATCGTTACTGTTCAAGATGGGATGTTGGATGGAGAGAAGGAGGGGGAGGGCATCTGAGCTGAGATTTAAAAGGATGCGCCCCATCCCCTTACCACCAGCTACCCCAACTAAAATAATGAAAGTCTGTCTTGAAAGCTCTTGCAAGCATACATTTTTAAACATATTCAGATAATATATTTGTTGCTGTGTTTTTGACTAGACTGTCCAATGTCTGATTGTCATCCGCAACTTTGCGTAGTGATTAGTAACCGGAGGTGGTGCCACTGAGTTTTGTCAGTATGTTCTTGGGCAAGACACTTTCCATTAGCCTCGTCCATCGGATGGGGACGTAAACCGGAATGTCCTGCGTATAGGTCTATCATTCGAGCACGTTAAAGAACCATAGGAATCTATTCGATAATAAGAGTAGGGCACGGTTCTCGGATTCCTATGTATCCTTCCCCACTCTCTGGGGCGGCTCTAAATAACCTGTACTGTGTTGATGAGCCGTTAAACAACATTCAATTCAATTCATCCGCAACTGCACTCAGCACTGTCATATGTACTGTAGCTGTCCCATGCGAGTATCATGAATTAACCGTGGAATATATCACCCACACATAAAAGGGTTTGAGGGGGTCTTACTTGCAACCTATTAGTTTAAAAATAGACCATTTGTCGGTTGAAACCTAAGATGATTTTTTTTATCAGACAGAAACACTCTCGTAATACTTATTCAATGTCATCGAAGGAAAGTAAAGAAGGCCTTTTTTTACTTTAAATGTTTTAAAGTTTAATGGTGTTTTATGTCATTATAGCACATTTTAGGCCATATTTCCTGGGTAGAACCAGTACTGTATACTTTCTGTAATCCGTATAAATCGATATTTTCTCACCTACAAGTTGAGCTCCTAGTGGGAATTGAACCCGCAGCGGTGAGAGGTGAAAATGAGAATGTATACAAATATAAAAAGGGCAACCGAATATCTCCATAACTCAATATGACCGCACTGAAAACAATCCGTGGAAAATTGTACAATGCAAGAATATATATATATAAATCAAGAAGGATAAAAAGATCGGACAGGGAAAGCAGCATTCAAGAACGACAGTCAACCACAAAACACAAAAACAAACAAGCAAACAGACAAACGAAAAGGCAAAAGTAATAAAAAAATGCAAACGACATCACAAACACAAAAGGGTTGACAATAGGGCTACCGCCATAGAACGGTCAGTGTCAAGGTAGGCCACTGGGGGTTTAAACCGGTTCTAGGGTGCACCTAACCTCACACTTACCCTACCGTCAACCCATTAAAACAAGACAGTGTAAATAAAGAAATCCCCGCCATGATTTAATCTCTAAACAACAAGGTAGCATCAATAGGCAATATAAGTAAAACACAAATATGCTCGTGTAAATATAATACAAAAAAAAAAACAATTGCCTAGAAAGCCACAATGAAGGTACTCAATGACTTTGCAGAAGCCAGAGCAACAAGAGAATAAACCATTAAGGGCACGACAGGAACGATAATAGACAAACATCAAACGCCACCGTCCCAATGGGCTTTAGGTAGGCGTCATCATAGGGTCCACAGCCTGTCCGGTCATCGTACAATTAAAGAGGAAAGCATAGTGGCGAACTGTAAAAGGGTCCAACACCAAGCATGCAGTACGTTGCAAAATGATAGGGTCATAACCTATTTTGATAAACTTTTTAACAAGTTTAACAAAGATAGTATGAAAGTGATCATGACCATGAATCTTACAAAGTTTATAAATCACATCACCATAGAAGTCAGGTTGTGATAGTCCTTGTCGCAGAAGAGTCCTTAAATTACTTTTATATCTGGAAAGAAGATCAGGGTTACGATAGTAAAATTTTGCAAAGGTTTTACGAAGTTAATGGTAACGGTAATCCTGATTGAGTAGCTTTTTAGTTATACAAAGATTACGAATATTAAAGTCCTCAATTCGAGTACAAGCTCTTAAAAAACGAATAAGTTGAGACCCATACACCCCATAAGAAGTTGCTTGGGGAACATCACCATCCAAGTGGGGGTAATTAACAATGTCAAAATGAAAATCATCTCTCTTGTCATAGATTTTGCTAATTATTTCACCATTTTCAATCGAGAGATCTAAATCAAGAAAAGAAGCGTTACTATCTGATACATTAGCTTTATTAAGCTGAAGTTCTTTAGGATAAGTATTATGAACCATAGTTGGAAAGAAAGGGTTGTCAATGTTCAGTATGTCATCCAGATACCGAGAGGTGTCATTAAAAGCTTCGATAACATCTGCCTGGGCATCTGGTGAAAGACTCAACATAAAATCCCTTTCATAGCAAAATAAAAACAAATCTGCGACATGTGGTGCACAGTTCGTACCCATAGGGATACCAACAATTTGTCTATAAACGGTGGTACAGTTTATTTTGATGCAAAATCGATATGCTCCTCTTGCCAATTATTGACATCATAGATAAACATCATGTCAAGTTTCGAAACAATTGGTTAAAAACTGTTGAAGGATATAGACCCACCGATGACTAACACCATATGCAGACTCACCATTCGATGGTAAACAATAAACATTTAACGTACATATTAAGGTCTTAAATATTATCTTTCATGACTAAGTAAAAAATATGTAGATATCGAGATGAATTATTTATTTGATTTAAAACATTTTATTTCAAATATTTACATCAAAACATCCCAAATATAAAGGGTATTACATAAAAAATTAAATTGCATCATACAATAATTGTTTTTATTTATTAAAGGGACACACAGCATTTTTGAAGTATTTATCAAGCATTAAAATTAGCACCTCGATTGATTAATCAAGAATTGATTTTACACACGCTTGCATATATTTAAATTATAATATTTTGGCGTTTAAAAAAGAAAAGAATGCTGTTAATATGCGCACCTCTCAGCCTGTATTGTTTATATGGTGCAAGTCATTTTCAACATATGTGGGGTTATATATATGCATGTATCTGTTTGTTGTTTTTTTGGCGGAGACGGACCACCCACTTTTCTGGGTAGAACCAGTAATATACACCTCATGCCATCTGTTATTCCAGAAACCTTATAATCCAATAAAATTCAGAAATCATCATTTTAATCCAATACAGAAATTGGGCATGGTCGGTCAGATTAACAGAAACACATTTATATTTTCGTATTAGCCCTTATTTTGAGCCACTCCAATGAACTGTCCAGTTAAAGTCGCCATCGATCCACCTCTGTCAACAGTCAGACATGTATGTTGATATGATATTGTGCTGAACTGGTGATCCTGGGAATTTCGAAATTAGTGGGCCCAAATAACCTTATTCCCTCAAGTCACAAATGTTACTAGACATATTTTTTCTTCAAGTTGATGCTAGTATTGTACTAATGAGGTATTGCTGATTCATGATTCAAAAAGAATAGTTATAATATTGTACACCGTCGCATTATTCTATTCTTGTTCGTTTAAGTATTTCTGATTCGGTTGATAATGTTTTAAAAATTTATTATAATATACATGTGACTAGACACTCGTTTCAATAAAATCCTCCCATATTTTGTGACTTCAGTACAGTTTCCCAGCGTCTCAGGACATCAGGGACTCTGAAAATAAAAATGATACAGATTCTGTTTAACCATACATATTTTTTTTCTTTCAACTTATATAGCTAACACGTTGGTGAGTTGAAATAGATGAATAAAAAGTGACTATAGAACTTTTTTATAAGAATATAAATTGAACAGAACATGGTGGGAACAATGACAAGAAAAAAACTAAATAACTTCTAATTTTACTTTAATTTTTAAACATGATCACTGGTGGTTTCAAATGCAGGACCAAAATATGGTTATCGGCGGTTACTTTTCTTACCATTCTTTTGTGTTAAAAAAAAATCTTACAAAATTGGGTCGGAGGGTCTAAGAACCGAAAAAAAACACCAAAAAAACTCTGGCCTAAGTTGGATCAACAACACATTATATGTCATTTAGAGCCGCCCTTGAGAGAGGGGAAGGGCACATAGGAAAATTAAAAAATGATACATCTTTTGTTTACCGTAACCAGATTTCGTTTCAACTTAATAGTTAACAAGTTGTAGAATTGAAATATGTAGATGAATAGTGATTTTAGAAAAAAAATGGTTACATGTAAGATCAACACATTACCAGTATACCTTACTTAGAGCCACCCCAGAGAGAGGGGAAGGAGGACACATATGATAGGAATTTGAGAACCTGCCTTATTCTTACTAATAAATATATTTCAACGGTTCTTTATGGTGCTCGAAGGATAGAGAACCCCCAGTTTCAATCCCAATCTGGACAACAAACGAGGCAGAGGAACAAACAAGGTTGAGGGAAGGTGGTGTATTGCCCGAAAACACAGACGAAACTCAGTGGTGCATGTGTGACTTGAACCCGAAAGCTCCAGATTGTTATCGTCCGCCATGCTATCGTTGGGTCAATGCCAGCACATTATGTTAAGTCAGGGTCCTGGTTAAGTTTAATATTTTAGGTGTAATACAAGGATGTTTTTATCTTGTTCGATTCATTTTACATCCGTACTATGGACAATATAGCCTATTTATGTGTCGATGTGCTGTAAAACATCATTTATTCATTTTTTATTTTTAGGATAAGATGTCTGAGACTAAGTGCAGGTCCACAATGCCACATATATACATTGATAAATTCATAGATTTTTTGAAACTGTGCTTTGCTCTTCGGGGCATTTCATTTTATTAGATACTTGGACCATACGCCGTACGACATGGGGAATACGTTAAAGAAGGATAACTCCATGTCCACCGCCATATGCATGCCATCTTCGGGATGGTTAACATTTTGTGCTGTTGATTTTATGAATATTGAGTTCTGCTCAACCCGGGGCTAGAGGGCGTGAGCGGTAGCTAGCATATTTCACTACCACTCATGAACAGTCTCAATCAAACCGTGACTGCAATAGTTCGTATGTGTCGTGCTCGGCCGTTTCCAAAGGTCCATTATTATACTCTTTTTTACCTACACACTGGCTTACACAAGGCTCTTGTTGTAGTTATACAGATTACTGTGAGACTGGGAAATGACTTTGTGAAAACAGGGTGTGGTAACACAATGCACACTGACACTGCCTCTATTAAACATACCTGAAAAATAACATATTGTTCCATTTAATTTTAATATTAATATTAATAACTATGTCCAACTTTCTTAATGCTATCAATGCCAGCTTTCCATAATAGTTTTCTTAAATCACAACTGGAACTAAATGTGGCGCTTTCTGGATACTGTCCAAAATGTAAGACTGACTGGCATTCATGAATAAGTAGTATTTTCAAGTCTTACATTTTCATCAATCATTCATCACTCATGTGTTATAAAGATGATCAGAATTAAGTTAATATATATGAACCACCAACATTTCATATGTTTCAATGTTAAACACTTGTTCTACACTACAGTAATTAAAAGTGTATTTACTTACGCAAATCCCTACACAGGCTACAGACACATTATCCATGTCATGACCCATTTCATATGCTTGGTGTGTTTCGCTTTCAATATTAATTCAAGTCAATCATGTAAAACTTGGAATGATATACGATCACTGTTTCGAAAAAGGTCTAACGACTTAATTCCATTCCTGTACAAATGTCTATGTCAGTATGTGTGTAACTCAGTATGCATGCATCTGCATAATTTGACCTTTGAATACGTGTACACCGTGTGTGTGAGCTATTTTAGGACATCGTTTGGACTGTGGCAATGGAAATAATACAACAGCTCAGTTCAATTCACAATTTAGTTTTAGTGACAGTGCGAACTTGTCCAGGGAGAAGTGGGGGTTTATGGCGTGCCACTGACTGGCCCTAGGCTGGGTGTTTTTCAGTGTCGCCGCCATTTTGAATAGCCTCTGAAAGAGTGAAATGCAGGTACCAACTTTCAAAACGGGCAAGCAAAATGTATATTCACGAAAAAATAAGATATTTTCAAAAAAGGTAGAACAGGTAATGATCTTCGACTCCTGGCAATTTCAACAATATTTAAGAATATACACTTTTTGTACCCGTTTTGAAACACTGGCAATTTCGAAGAAAACAAAAACTAGTTTTTTTTGATCTTCGCATTTGTATCGCGATTTCCGACTATGATATCTCAATAAAACCTGTCAACACGATTGTTTGATGAATCTCCGACATAATAACTGACTTCTGATATGATTTGTTTTCTTTGCCATCTAGTATAAGCTTTAAACGAGTGTTTCTAAAAAGAGTACTATAAAATCCGCGCATCTGCACGTGCTTGCTAAATGGGAACTACGTTGCCTCCCACCCCAATTATTTATGTTTGAGTTATGCGGTTCAGGCACGTGAAATGACAAGGTTGCTCCCCTACTGATATATGAATGACGGAGGTAAACATTAAGTCCTGTTATTTTCGATAAAATGCTTTTATACAAATATATCTTAGTTAATCAATAATCATTATATAAAAAACAACTATACAACACGTATAGTGCACACATTCCTTTTCGCGTGCGGACATTTCTATTCGTTCCGCGGTAAGCTTCACTTTCGTGATTTCATAGTTAAATATATTGATAGATAAAAAACATGTTTAAATTAATCAAACATTAAAACGATTACGTCACTAAGCAACTTAATTAAGACATTAATATAACACATGCATAATACACAAATTCCGCGGTATTTCCTTTTCATTCCCAAGTAGACTATACCTGTTTCTTAATTTCATAATTGGGTTTAATAAAGTATATTGATATAGTAATATCGCCCCGTTATATCTTGGTTAATTAAACACACATATAATACTAACTAAGAAACTTAATTAAGACATACATATAATAGTAGTTTCATATTCGCTTGCGGGATTTCCTCTTTGCTCCCAAGTAAACTGCACCTCTTTCTTAATTGCATCTTAGTTTTCATAATTGCGTTTAATAAAGTATATCGATACATTTATATCATGTTTAATCAATCAAACATATAATAATTCTGCCACTAAACAATTAATTTAAGACATACATTTACTAAACGCATTCCTTTGCACTCGCGGAAATTCCTTTTCGCTTCTTTTCGCTTAACCATTCCTTTTCGCTCTTTACCCCAACCCGGGAAATACCTCTATTTTTAGCAACCTACTGTACATGTGGCAGCGATTGGCCAATGACAAACATGCGTTATTTTCGCATCAGGGTTTTTGCTCACCTTTTTGCTCGTTGGGGTTGAAGGTCAGGTTCTGGTGAGTGATTGCTAGTATACATCTAGCACGCTAGTGCTATACACCTGGCACGCAAAATAACTAGGACAACTTTTGGAACGGAGCTACAGTACTTCTGTATCAATCTCGCATTATCCTCTCAAAACCTAAAATAACTAACACTCTTCTGGAGGCGTCGCCCATATGGGTAACCAGTGGCGACGATACATAATAATAAAAAAAAAAAACATTTCCTTTTTGTAATTATTCCAAATCTGTGATGATGTTTTATATGTTCGGCAGGATTAAATCAGTCGGGACAACTGTTGCATATGGAGCTGCTATTTGGGGAACCCAAACATTCTTCTGCATATAGTCTATTCAGTATAGAGTCTGTCCAGTATAGAGCATTGGGAACAACAAGGAGCACTCCAAACGCAGCAGTTTCTGGAGATCTTAAATGGGAACCAATGTTTTGTAGGCACATCAAATGTATATTCGGCCATTGGTTAATGCTTAATATGTTGCCAGACAGTAGAGTTAATGAACGTATTTGCATCTCTTGTTGTGATAAAGGTGTAACGTTACAATTTGGTGTTATAGAGTGAAACGGATTTATGATAAATTAGGATGTCAAGAAGTGAATACTTTGAATTTAAACATTGATGAATGGAAGGACTGTATTAATTTTGAAAATACATCTAGTGGAACAGGTAATAACAAATTTAGAACCAGTGGCCTACTTTGCCACTGACCGTTCAAAGGCGGTAGCCCTATTGTCAACCCTTTTGTGTTTGTGATGTCGTTTGCATTTTTTATTAATTTTGTCTTTTCGTTTGTCTGTTTGCGTGTTTGTTTGTGTGTCCTTTAATTCTGTCGTCCTTGAATGCTGCTTTCCCTGTCCGATGTTTTTATCCTTCTTTATAGAGCGTTTAAAAACACATTTATAAAAGAGGGATATTGTAATATTATTTTGCCACAGAGCGGCTTTTGCCAAGTTCCGCTGTGGAACGGCTCCGTTTTCGCATTGAAACTGGTAGATACGAGCATATTCTAGAAGCTGAAAGAGACCATTTTGTAATAATTCGAGAATCAATTGCATGTGATAATTAAATGTTCCTTGTATGATGATATTCTTGCAATATTATATAATAAAGCTTCTGTGATAGAAACACATTTTAGCACATTAACTGACATTGAAAAAATGATATATGTAGGTACCCGTATTGTTTTATATGTACATATTGTGATAATTACTATTTTATGTGTGAGCGTATATGCCTTATTTTATCTTGAAAAGTGAACAGCTGTTGTTAATCAGTTTATTTTGATTTTTTAAGATATTTTTTAATATATGCCCTTTTGCTGTTATTGATTACGAAACAGTGGATCAAATATAACATTTTATTACATTTTTAGATATTTGATCGTTATGACCTTTCATAACCTTATCGATTAACAATGGCGGTACTCTTCTTATGTGTTTGAATATGTGAAATACTCTGTTCATTTGTGCTAAATCGTGTTTCTCACTTAATTTAACAGTTGTATTTGTACCTATAATTCTTTTTTTGGGTAATTTGTATAGTAAATATGCCTTGTTTGTACTATGATGAGACATAAATAAAGAAATAAAAATAAAAAACTATAGGGGTAGTCTTACCACACACAAGGATTTGCTAGTTCCTCACACTTGATATTTCAGTTAGGTTGACCAATTAAAGAAATCACAGATATTGCTGGATTACGCATGTTGTTATGCCACTGAAGAAACTAATTATGTCCTTAGGTGTTAATTGTATGTTATATTCAGGCAGTGCATTAAACGGATAACCCCCACTGATTCGACACTTGTATATATTCCTCTGACTAGGGGGAGTAACGGGACCAATTCGGAAATAGTTGTTAAATCATGAACACTTTGTTTTGATGGACAATCCGGAGATTGTACACTTAAATCCGGAGATCCGGAGAGCGACTAAATCCGGAGAAACCGGATTTTATCCTGAGATTTGGCAGGCCTGCCTTCATGGAGAGTGACGTATATGTAACTGCATTAATTAGGGTAAGTTTACTTACATAGTTATATTTATAGTGTAGTCGCTGCGGAATATGCTTTTTATTTTTGTTCATTCACTGCGAGCTTAAAATTCCGATGTAGAGATTCGATTCTACTTTTTTGACAAGCTCAAATATATCTGTCTGAATCACACAATAAAGTCTACAATTTGGTCCAGATAGCACAAAGAAACATGCATAAAGAGTTTATGTGAATGTGATGTCTATTTATAAGATATATTTAGGTTATTTATAAATAAATTGCACATATTTCAAAATTGCACTTAACCCCTGTTTTTGAGGAACATCTACGCATTTTGAAAGTGGAATAAATCATGACTTAATTTTCCAATTTGAAAAAAATCTTTTCGATTTAGAAAGATAGCCAGATTTTTCATTGCCAATTAAGTTCTCTTACACAGGAAATGTTAATTAAGTGTTTAATTGGCGATTAGTATTAGGTGACAAGGCACCTATTGGAACGGTTACCCCTAAGGATGTAAATTATTCTCCAGCATGTCACCTAAGCACGCTAACCAACCGAAAGCTTGCGACAAAATAAGATAGATTTGATGACCAGACAGATTGTGGACTCTATGTTGACGTTTATCTAAATCCATGTAGGACGTTAGCGTTTGATGTGTTTCTTTAATATTGTCTTGTCGTACCTTTAACGGGTTGTTCTCTTGTTGCTCTGGCTTCCAAGTCATTGAGTACTTGCTTTGTGTCTTTCAAGGCTTTTGTGTTTTTGTATTATATATATGCATGAACATTTATGTGTTTAACTTATATTGCCTATTACATGTAATACTGCCTTGTTTGTTAGAGTTTCTAACCTCCCGGGAATATCTTTATCTACACTGTCCCGTTTATTGCGATGAACATAAGAGCGCGGTTAGGTGCACCCTATATCCTGGTTTTAACCCACAGCGGCTTTTTATGCCACTGATCGTTCCAGGGCGGTAGCCCTTTTGTCAACCCTATTGTGTTTGAGATGTCATATCTTGTCTTTTTATCTTTATGATTATTGTTTGTTTCCGTGAAGGTTTGTGGTTGACTGTCGTCCTTTAATGAAAATTTTCTATCTACTTTTACATGTATTTGTTTAAACAAAAGTGTTGAAACGTTGGGGCTTTAGGTGCAAGGTTAATTGAGAAGCCGAACACTTTACTGCAAAACTTGAAAGTAACAACGCGTGCCTCTGCACGGTACTTTGGCAAGCAAGAACGATCTTTATAGACGTTGATTAAACGTCATGAACGCGGATATTTGTGAAAATAAACAAAATCATATTTCAAATGTGTGAAACCGTGTAACACTAATGATCAAAATGAACTATATATATTAAATAATAACCGAGTTTAGATAAGCATTGAACTAAAAAAATAGGTGTTAGGCCTTAACTAGTAGTACATGACAAACAAAGTTTTCGGAGAAAATTTGACGTCGCCAGATTATTAGTAAATGGCCACGCGGCAATCACGTATATACATGTACCAAGAATTAAACGTAGCACCTCGATTCCTTAAACCAGTATCGTTCGGATTTCAAACAGGCCAGGATAAAAATAAATACACTTAACAAAACTGCTTTATTTTTGTTTTTATCGTGCCAATACATATTTAAACTTATGGTAGAATAAAGAAGCAAAAATAAAAACTCCAAATGTTATTATACACTTAACAAAATTGCCAACGCCACTAGTAGTTTTTTGCAAATATTTCAAAAGATTTTAACCTAGATTTCTGAAATTTTGCCAACTATGTCACTATCCTCTAAATCTCATTCCCAGAAAATATGAAATAGATTAGTTCAATATAATTTTGAGAAAATATATGTTTTCGGTACCAACTCACAATAAAAAAATAGGCAAACAAAATCTCAAAATATATTAATTGATCTGTTTCACATTTTCATTAAATGTTTCTTAAATGTTAGTGTCCTATTTTTCGAAATTTCAGAAATCTAATTTAGAAACCTTTTGAAATATTTGCAAAATATCTCCTGGTGGCGTTAGCAGTTTTGTTGTGTATAATCACATTTGGAGTTTTCTCCATTTTTTCTTCTTTATTCTACATGTATCATTATTTTCATAGATTTAAATATTGTATCGGTGCAATATAATCAAAACTAAAATTTATGCAAACACAAAAAATGTTTTGAAATATACGTATTAATAATGACTTTAAAATATGCATGTTACATATAAAAAGTAAGCAATCACAAATTCCGCAAGAACCGTTAAAATACACTCAATCTATCTATATAAATATGCAATAGAGCAGACTTGTATAATTCACTATCTTAAATTAGAGACAATCCATTGATGTAATACAAAAAGTGGAACAATCTTGACAAATTAATAGATAAAGAAAACGTCTTACCTGCTATTCTGAAAATAGTGAAAATTGTCAAGAAACGTGGCAGCTTCATGGTGCAAGGGATTAACCGGAAAACGTAATCTCTAAACTTTATTTCCAAACTTCATGCTAATACTAAGTTAAGTTTAAATCAAGTAACACACAATAAATCGCTTACGTAGTTGCCATGGACTCTTATAACTAGCTTGCATCTATGGTAATTCCAACCTTATTACCATATATTTTTTTAACGTTATTTCATTGGATGAAACCTAACACATGACTTCGTTTTCATGAAGGTTACACATGCATGAAGTGGAGGAACAACTTTTCCAATGCGATAGTGAATGTTTGAGTAAATCAATGATCACACATGAAAAGCGATTACGCAGTTTGTATTATTGTTCGACCTGCATGTAAATAGCATGCCTATTCCGCTGACAAACGTCAAAGCCTAACAATTAATTGAATGTTTTTTTAACGGCTCATCAACACCGTATATGTTATTTAGAGACGCCCCAGAGAGAGGGGAAGGATACATAGGAATTCGGGAACCTGCCCTACTCTTATTATCAAATAGATTCCTATGGTTTTTTAACGTGCTTGGAGGTTAGACCGATACACGGGACCGCCAGGTTTACGTCCCCATCCGACGGACGGGGCTAAGGGAAAGTGTTTTGCCCAAGAACACACCGACGGAACTCAGTGGCAACACGGAGGATTGAACCCGGGGCCTCCAGTTACAAGAAGAAACACAGACATGTTCATGTATATATCAAAATATAACCTAAGACGCTAATCTCACATGTACTCGATGACTTGTCTGACGTCAGCGTATCAAGGGGTAAACCGCAAAGAGCACGACAAAACGGAGAGAAATATATTCATCAAACGTTTCCCGCCTTAAAAGATTTAGGAACACGTTATAGAGTCCACCGCCCGTCTGGTCGTTGCACAATCAAAGAGGAAAGCATAATTGTAAACTGTAGAATGGTCTACAACTAAGCATGTTGTGCGCCGTAGAATACTTCGGTCGTTTATATAAATTTTCTAATAATTTTGATAAATAACACATGGAAATTATTACGACCGATAATCTTCCTAAGTTTGTAAATCACATCTCCATAAAAGACGGGTTGTGATAAAACCTTGTCTAAAAAGTGTTTTAATATTGCTATTATATTTTTAGATCAGATCAGTGTTACGATAATAAAACTTAGGACAAGTCTTACGTAACTAATAGAAACGGTAACCCTGTAGGAGGAGTTTTTCAGTAATGCTAATATTACGAAGGCTGAAGTCCCCAACACGGCTACAAGCTCCGGCAAAACGAATTAACAGTGACACACACGCCATAAGAAACAGTATTGGGGATATCCCCATCTAAATGTGGATAATTTACAATATCAAAATTGTAATTGGTGCTATCTCCATAGCATTGGAACTGCAGTCTAACCTCGTTAGCTCGAGTGCCCGAAGTCAGCGGGACCATAAGGATATGTTCGAGCTATCGGTGGCTTCGAGGCATCGAGGTAACGGTAAAAACCAAAATATTTATCCGAATTTGTGTAACACCCGAAATAGTGTTACTTGTGTACGTGATGTATCGTTCTCGGTGTTTTTTATGTTCATGCATGTTTGTTTAAACCTCATAACGGATATATAACATGTAATTGTTACACTGAAAATACAAGAAAAACTGCAATAATGTGTTTGTTTTATCATTTATTTAAAGAAATATCACACAGATTTTAACATACATTCCGGAAGTCCGAATAATGATAACAAGGTAAGACTGGTTTCCGTACATTATTTAATTAGAAAATCAACCGTGTTCAATAAATCGTAATTAACAGTAAACGAAGTTCACTAAACATAAATGTTATCTGTCTATTATCGCTTTTCAATCATAAATGTTCGCACCTTTAACAACCAACTTTTATAGACAAATTGTTGGTATCCCTATGGGTACGAACTGTGCACCACTTGTCGCAGATTTGTTCTTATTTTGCTATGAAAGGGATTTCATGTTGAGTCTTTCACCAGATACCCAGGCAGATGTTATTGAAGCCTTTAATGACACCTCTCGGTATCTGGATGACATATTGAACATTGACAACCCTTTCTTTCCAACTATGGTTAATTATATTTATCCTAAAGAACTTCAGCTTAACAAAGCTAATATATCTGATAATAACGCTTCTTTTCTTGATTTAGATCTCTCGATTGAAAATGGTAAAATAATTAGCAAAATCTATGACAAGAGAGATGATTTTAATTTTGACATTGTTAATTATCCCCACTTGGATGGGGATGTTCCCCGAGCAACTTCTTATGGGGTATATGTGTCTCAACTTATTCGTTTTTCTAGAGCTTGTACTCGAGTTGAGGACTTTAATATTCGTACTCTTTGTCTAACTAAAAAGTTACTCAATCAGGGTTACCGTTACAATAAACTTCGTAAAACCTTTGCAAAATTTTATTATCGTAAACCTGATCTTCTTTCCAAATATAAAAGTAATTTAAGGACTCTTCTGCGACAAGTACTATTACAACCTGACTTCTATGGTGATGTGATTTATAAACTTCGTAAGATTCTAGTTCATGATCACTTTCATACTATCTTTGTTAAACTTGTTAAAAATTTTATCAAAAGAGGTTATGACCCTATCATTTTACAACGTACTGCATGTTTGGTGGTGGACCCTTTTACAGTTCGCCACTATGCTTTCCTCTTTAATTGTATGATGACCGGACAGGCTGTGGACCCTATGATGACGCCTACCTAAAGCCCATTGCGACGGTGGCGTTTGATGTTTGTCCATGATCTTTCTTGTCGTGCCCTTAATGGTTTATTCTCTTACTGCTCTGGCTTCTGCAAAGTCATTCAGTACCTTCATTGTGGCTTTCTAGGCTATTGTTTTTTTGTATTATATTTACACGAGCATATTTGTGTTTTACTTATATTGCCTATTGATGCTGCCTTGTTGGTTAGAGATTAGATAATGGCGGGGATTTCTTTATTTACACTGTCCTGTTTTAATGGGATGACAGTAGGGTAAGTGTGAGGTTTGGTGCACCCTAGAACCGGTTTAAATCCCCAGTGGCCTACTTTGCCACTGACCGTTCCAAGGCGGTAGCCCTATTGTCAAGCCTTTTTGTGTTTGTAATGTCGTTTGCATTTATTATTGCTTTTGCCTTCTTGTTTGTCTGTTTGCGTGTTTGTTTCTGTGTTTTGTGGTTTACTGTCCTCCTTGAATGCTACTTTCCCTGTCCGATCTTTTTATATTTCTTTATCTGTTTTAGCACTTTGATCGAACTTGCTACAAACAAATACAAACGCGTCGATTACAATTAATATGGCCGACGTCGCATGGCAACGGATCATCACCTTCGATTAAGCGAGGTTTAAATTCACACAAAAATGGATCTTCGGACCGTAAAAGGTATTCGTAATCTTTGTATAACTAATGTTTTGAAAGACGGGCTAAAAGTCCCTGGCGTCAAATTATGCATCTTTCGAGAACAATTTTGGGAGGTCTGCGAAGCGTAAACATAACTACACGGAACTGCTTTCCCCAATTTTTTTCATTTCAAGGCAAATAAAAAAAACATCGAATAAATAGCAAAGCATACCCACCTTGTTTACCTGTATATTTGGCGTTGGACTGCCTCGGAAGTTGCGATGGAGTACTTTTGCATATACCTCCAAACGGAGGTAGCTCCACTGATTACCAGCCGTGGTACTGGTTCTACCCAGGAAGACAATCAAGAAGTACCTTAGAAGCGAATCGCTTACAACAGGCTACTGTATCCGAACTGTATTCACTTTCAATATCGTTAAGAAACATGGAAAAAAGAAACGATCACAAACATTCGCCTTGCCTGACGCCTAACATGCAAAATAACTCATCACTTAGATTATTACAAAATTTTACTTTAGATTTAACACATGTATACATCGATTTAATTATGTTAAGAATTTTCCCTCTAATTCCAAACTGGGTTAACTTGTACCATAAGTAATCTCTAACAACGTAATCGAATGATTTGGTAAAATCGATAAATACACAATACAATTTTTTTCCCTGATTCAGTATATGCGTAATTAAACCATGTAAAACAAAATTATTATCGACAGTACTCATACCTGACCTAAATCCCGCCTGTGCCGTAATTAAAACACTGTACTTTTCCGCCCATTCAGATAATCTATTATTTAATGCTCTAGTAAATAACTTTCCTAAACAACTGAGCAAGGTAATACCTCTATAATTATCAACGCTATGTATACTCCCTTGTTTATATAATGGAATAATGTATCCCTCTGACCAAACATCTGGAACGTAACCTTTATCTAACAATATATTAAACATTTTACATAAGGTCGGTGCTAAAATACCTTGTCCGTTTAAAAATAATTCATGTATAAATAAGTCGGGACCAGCAGATCTATTTGTTTTTAATTGTTTAATTGACTTTATTACCTCGTCTTCTGTGAAGATAACATTTAATTCATCGAACATAATACTAAATTCGTTCTGCTCATATCTTTCATTAAAATATCAAACATCATCGTCAGGAGTGAAAAATACATCCTCTGGATCATTTATAGCTTTGAAATATTGTTCAAAAGATGACAGCGGTATATTTAATCCTGCAGTGTCTTTTAACATACGCCAATATAATTTAGCATTTAGATATCTAGCTTTCACAAATAAAGAAGTCTTATCTCCATCATACAATGATCTGTACTTTCGTATGGTTGTATTGTAAGTCGATCTAGCCCTTACCATATTAATTATGTTATCGTCGCTTTTATCGTCCCTATACTTATCTAGCATGTACAAAAAATCAAATTTTCTTTTATTACATTCGTCAATATGCCAAGGATTTTCGTTTTTGTTACAAAAGCCGTTGAACGTCGTTATTCGAATACAATTTTCATTTAAACAAAGGTGAAGACACATCATCAATAATTGCATTAAACTCTTGTATACATGTATCGATATCAACATTGCTCACGCAGTGCTCGAACTTATTATTTAATAGTAATACATTTTCACACACATCGCTTTTACTAAGAAATATAAAAAGATCGGACAGGGAAAGTAGCATTCAAGGAGGACAGTAAACCACAAAACACAGAAACAAACACTCAAACAGACAAACGAGAAGGCAAACGTAATAATAAATGCAAACGACATCACAAACACAAAAAGGGTTGACAATAGGGCTACCGCCTTGGAACGGTCAGTGGCAAAGTAGGCCACTTGGGGTTTAAACCGGTTCTAGGGTGCACCAAACCTCACACTTACCCTACTGTCATCCCATTAAAACAGGACAGTGTAAATAAAGAAATCCCCGCCATAATCTAATATCTAACCAACATGGCAGCATCAATAGGCAATATAAGTAAAACACAAATATGCTCGTGTAAATATAATACAAAAAAAACAATAGCCTAGAAAGCCACAATGAAGGTACTCAATGACTTTGCAGAAGCCAGAGCAGTAAGAGAATAAACCATTTAGGGCACGACAAGAAAGATCATGGACAAACATCAAACGCCACCGTCCCAATGGGCTTTAGGTAGGCGTCATCATAGGGTCCACAGCCTGTCCGGTCATCGTACAATTAAAAAGGAAAGCATAGTGGCGAACTGTAAAAGGGTCCACCACCAAGCATGCAGTACGTTGCAAAATGATAGGGTCATAACCTCTTTTGATAAACTTTTTAACAAGTTTAACAAAGATAGTATAAAAGTGATCATGACCTAGAATCTTACGAAGTTTATAAATCACATCACCATAGAAGTCAGGTTGTAATAGTCATTGTCGCAGAAGAGTCCTTCAATTACTTTTATATTTGGAAAGAAGATCAGGGTTACGATAATAAAATGGTGCAAAGGTTTTACGAAGACTTTCAATGTATTCCATCTTTTTATCGTTATCCCAAACATATTTAAAATCAACATGTTCATAGTCATGGCCATTAGTAGCATGCTCAATTCTATTTTTCGAAAAAACAAATGAAAATGAAATGAGACAGTGATCAAATAATATATTCGGGTCATTTACTTTAAACGAATCAACATAAGATAATAGATCTTGAGACGACAATACATAATCAACAACAGAACTACCCCTACTCCCTACAAAAGTATAACGACCAATTCCCTTATCTTCACCAAAACGACCATTTACAATGCGCAAAGCACTTTGCTTATTATTTGTGTGACCCTTATCCTGTGAAAAGCGAGGCATTTCTTTGTCTGGAATATAATCATCCGGTAACACTGGCAAATGTACATAATTAGCATCGCAAACAAAATCATAATTTGTCGATGTACAGCTATTCATGTCTCCGCAAATCAATAGCATGCAATCGTTAGACCTTTTAGTTTCAATAAATGCAATGGAATCTAACATCCTATCAAATATATTTGTTTCAACAAACACCTGCCGACTACTATCATCAGGTAATATATACGTAAGGCAAATATACAAATCACTATTTAATGAAAATATAGAACCATTAAGTTTAATCCAAATTAAATCAACTTGACTAGTAAATACTAACGTGTCATGCAAAACAAAGCAACAAAAAGTATCTACATGAATATCTGAAAATGTATCTGTCCATGTTTCTGTAAACATAACAATATCACTCGACGAGAAAACTTGTTTAAATTCAACACTTTTGAGTTTGTTCGTTTTGTCACTAAACCTTGAATATTAAGTAGTAAACAACGCAACTTCACCTTCTCAGTAAATAATATAGGATAATACTTTATTATACACAAACAGTGTAGTGAATGAAAGCAATTACAATCATAATAATAATTAATTCAGACTTAATATTTCGTATGTGTCGTGCTCGGCCATTTCCAAAGGTCCATTATCATACTCTTTTTTAATCCAATTCAAATCAATTTTTTATTTACAACAAACATTACAATGTTTTTTGCCAATACAATATAGGCGGATACAATTAAATGCAACGAGAAAAGTATATTGTAAATACAAATATCTTTATTCAGCAATAAGACGTTAACGCACATGCTATGAGTCAAAAAGCTCGCCAAAAGAACTAGTGCCATAGGGCGAGCAAAAATAAAAACTTTGCCTACCCTATGAGTCAAAATGTATAAATAATGTATACACATTTGAAATATGCTATGGGTTCATTTGTGCTGTAATTTATATTAATTAATATCATGCATAAATATGTTGATGTTGAAAATAATGAAGTAAATAAAGTATTGAACAAATGAACATGATAATATGATAATATACAGATGTGTTGCCAAATATAATGTCAGTTAGTCGGTCGTCTCCAAAAGGGAACATAACAGTCAGTATATTGTTGTCATTATAAAACAACCTAAGGTTCATCTTATAACAATCACATTTTATTTCATAAATTGGCATTCGCATCTGTTTCACTCATCTACAGTTTGTTTTTTGTAATCGATGAGAAGAAACTATTGGTACCTTAAAACACTTCTGCGACTAGGCATATCACAACCCTCATTTTATGGAGATGTGGTCTATAAACTTCGTAAGT
Organism: Cyrtodaria siliqua; assembly: GCA_037043455.1. NCBI lineage: Eukaryota > Metazoa > Mollusca > Bivalvia > Adapedonta > Hiatellidae > Cyrtodaria > Cyrtodaria siliqua. The sequence continues at coordinate 28,933 of JAWPHD010009824.1, read as the reverse complement.
TAAAGGAGTCTGACGGGTTTCCTGACCGCTTTACAAATTTAATCAGGAAGTTCGTCAGAAAAGGATATAACCCTTTGGTTTTACAGCGCACTGCATGTTTAGTGATTGACCCCTCTACAGTCAGTCATTACGCTTCACTTTTTCACTTGTGCGATGACTGGACTTCCTCTGGGGCCTCTATGATTGTACCTACTGAAACCCCAAATATGGGAGGTGGGTGCATGAGCTTTCGTCCCTCGGGTTTTCTGGTCGTACCCTAGATTGGTTTTCTCTTTAGCTGCAACTACTATGGTTGTTCAGTACGATTCTGGATGCATCCTGAGATGTTTATTATTTTGTATGTGTATCTTTAATTAGTTTCTCTGGATGTGGACTTTATTGTTAGAGAATTCCTTTTGATGGGATGTAGTTTTGTTTACACTGTCTTGTCTATTTGAGCGCTGAAGACAGGATAATAGCGAGGATTGTGCGCATATAAAATCGATTCAAGCTAACCACTAGGCCTTATTGCCTACCGACCGTTCCAAGTCGGTAACCCTGTCTTCACCACCCTTTCTGGTGTTTTTGTCTCTTTCATTGTATGTTCTAGTCCTTGTTTGCAGTACAGTGCGGACCTACGATGCCATTGCGTTCGGACGCTGTGGTTTCTATAGAACCCTATATATTATTGTACATACTATTGATCATCCTATATAAACTGATATCGTTATTGTATCCATTTAAAGTATCAAAGTATGTGTGCGTGCGTCTCTCTTGTGTGTGTATAGTCCATGAGTACATTAGGCATTTATATGTGAGTGAGTGAGGGCGCGGGTGGTATATGGCCCCCGATAATATTCATTATGAATTAAGTGTGATATTGTAATGAAGTATTTATTAAGTAAGCAATATATTGATTTCGCCAGAACTCCTCAACTATTGATTCTTACGGGATTTGGGAAGGAAGGAGTACTGGTTCTGTCCAGGATAAAGTGGATGGGTCTGCATCCACAACTAAAATATCAACCCTCATATATACTCTAAAATGTGCTGACAATGACGTAAAACACTATTCAACTGACAACCAACAATCAACCGTCAACTGTTCTTAATCTTTCATTTCATTTCTAAACTAGCTCTTTAGACTCGGGTTTGAGATGTTGGCGATGTACATTAAATCTAATTTTAGTTGATAATTGATTACATTTGATCTATACTTATAATAAAGAAATTTCAAATAATGTTGTAATGAATTTTAAATAATAAAAAGACATTAAAATATGGTCCAGGTTTCTTAAAAAATAAAGTATGATTTGACCTCAGTAGGCCTACGATTTGACTTAATTAAGTACGGATTTCACCACAAATACAAACTTAGATATTGTGATATTATATGATTTTACAATATCTAAGTTGTGATATGTATATGATTTTACATATTGTATGAATTTATACATACTTTTGTCAACACCCGATATGTATAACCAGTGACCAAGAGTTGATTCGATATAAGATACAATCTCTCCCAGAGGTCATTACATTCACCTCAGAAAGAGGTCTGCAAACACATGATAATTAGTCACATGACCATAGCTAAATGTAAAAATGGCTAACAGAACTTCAACACCGTGACACCACCAACTATCGGCTGCTGATTGACATGTAAACAATCGAAAGAAACACGACTTATCTACATTTTGATATATATTTTAGGTTACTTATTTAATTTACGGTAGATTGTTAAGAGCTATGTGGTATTGGAATTCGCTGGTAAACAAAATTCAGTACTGTTACCCTATGTGAACGATTTGGTGGTGCCTAATTTAATGTTTTGAGGCGGAGTGATATGCCAAAGTACAAACCTTTATTCTACCGCAATATAATTCTGAGCATAATTTTCTGTATGTTTAAAACATTCAAGCCGAAAAATTGTTTTCTTTTGTATAAGCATTTCATATAAAGTTAATTCAGAATTTCCACAGTTTTTCATCGTTTGCCAAGATTCTTGGTATTTGGTGAGACGTTGACAGAGATGTATGGTGTCAGACCATTCAGGAAGTACTTCCGGATCGCAGGGTGCTGAAATAGTTCCTTGAAAGAATCCAAAGTTTCTAGTTTGCATGTGGTTTTCCAAAGATTAGTTTCTATTTCATTGTTAAATCTAACCTGAGGTTAAATTAGTATGTCTGTTGTCATGAATAGTAAGTATTTTACTGTGTTTTTTAGGATTATTTCTTTGGAGAGTATGAGCACAGAGGTTAGGTAGAGATGTGATTTTGACAGATGTTTATTTCAAAATACGCATAGTGTGAATGAATGTCGCGAAATGTTGAAAAACTGAATCGGTGTTTTATTCCAGATATGGGACCGTTTGCTAGCCAAATGTATTTAATACACAGAATAAAAGTGTATTTAGGCAGAATAAAAGTGTATTTAAGCGAACGAATGTGTGGAACTTGTGACTGATATCCAAATATAGCCTATATTGTATTATGTTCAATGGGCTGATTTTCACCGGTCTGACACACCGTATGTGTATGCAAGGAACGACAACTCTGGGTAGAGATTGTATAAGATAGTGCTACTATCTCATTGCTTTCACTTAATGTATCACATGTATATGTTTAAAATGTCATTTTATAAAGTTATAAAAAGAATTCGCAGTAGGCTGTTTCTGTTTAAAATTTCTTAATAAACGAAATGAACGTGAGTTCACAAATAATAAGTAAGTATGACTACATTGTTTACTACAATGACATGTGTACAAGTATCAACATAATATTCAATATCTCATTCCTTGGTTTCTTGGTATTGTATTAGTTCCGTGATCTGAATTATTAATGGATTTGTTGTCCTAGACGTTCATTTATATATTAATATGCTAGAAGTAATGTCGTAACTCTTCGTGACGAGACATATGTTTGCTTTAGTTGTCAACTAATTTGCATTTCTTTATATTCACTGCCAATAGTTGAAGATGACCTCTACATGACTACACACATGATTCAATACATGAGTCATACGATTAGAAATACGTACAAGGTTATTTACTTTTTTACACATTACTTCATCTAGGTTATATCTGGCCTACATGACGACATACTAGAGACGATCCGTACCCTAAAGTTGGCATTTAGTAATGACAATTGGTTAATAATTTCTTTGTTTGCTTGTTTGAATGGTGTTCTACGTCACAGCATGACATACTTTATTTTAAGCTCTATATGACGTTCGATTGGCAGACCATTCCATTTTTCCTGGGTAGAACCAGTACGGTATACCTCCCGCCATCCGTAAGAATCGACACTTTCTAACTTTATAAGCCCTATTGTCAACCCTTTTGTGTTTGTGATGTCGTTTACTTTTATTATTACTTTTGCCTTCTTGTTTGTCTGTTTCCATGTCTGTTTCTGTGTTTTGTGGTTGACTGTCCTCCTTGAATGCTACTTTCCCTGTCCGATCTTTTTATATTTCTTTATAAGTCGAGCTCCCAGTTAATAATATGCTACTGTACATGATGTATTCAAATTTCCAACTTTATTAAACATTCAATTGACAATTTTCAAAATTCCATTAGCCATAATACATATAAATGACTGACATTCAATATTACAAAACACACTATTACAAACAACAGTTTAATATAACAATACATAATAAAATATAACTTACATTTTGCACTCAACATTGACTAATTAATCAACAATCAACAATGAAGAATGTTTTTAATATAATTTGTTTCTAAGTTCTGCATCATATATATAAACTAGTAAACGTTTTTAATAAAAGTCAAATCGTTATCATTAGTTTGGTCAAATCGTACTCATTATGTTGGTCAGATCGTACTCATAAATAACATGAGAGTGAATTGACCTGCCATGAGTACGATTTGATCGAAAAGTGAGAGTAAATTTACCAAAACAGTACGATTTGACCTGAGTACGATTTGACTTAAGTACGATTTGACCAAGAAGCGGGCCAAATAGGCATCACCTTGACGGTGATTAAAGTGTATGTTTACACCTGTCATCAATCCAGAAATATCGTGTCAAGACGGGTGCAATATATCACCTCAATATATCTCGTGTCAAATTTTAAGGTACTCATATGATTGTAGATTTGGATGAGAGAGGGTCCAAATAGGCAGCACCTTTGGAGATTGCGTATGTCCATAGGTGTAAGCGGATGTTTTTAGAACACTTGTCATAAATGATGAAATCTCGTGTCAAAATGTGTACAATACCTCGTGTACAACTGGGATGGAACTTTAAGGTGAGGAAGGGCCTAGCTCGGAATCACCCTAACGATGGTGTGAAGGATGTAAATGTTTTACAACACCTGTCATAAATCAAGTGAAAACGGTTGTTATGCTAATTTGATGAAGGTTGTGTAGAGTTAGTCGCATTTTAAATGTTAAATAAGGGATTACCTTCTAGCACACGCCTTTTGGATGTTGGAATTTATATTGTGTGATTTTGTTTTAAAGTGCACACATAACCAGTGTCAGAAGATATCACTGGTGGATTATCATGTACTATGGCGTGGTATTCTAGTGTCCTCGTCCGTCGGATGGGGACGTAAACCGGGTGGTCCCGTGTATTGGTCTATCCTCCGAGCACGTTTAAGAACCATAAGAATCTATTCGATAATAAGAGTAGGGCAGGTTCACGAATTCCTATGTATCCTTCCCCTCTCTCTGGGGCGGCTCTAAATAACCTATACTGTGTTTATGAGCCGTTAAACAACATTCAATTCAATTCAATTCTAGTGTTCCAGCACTATATCTGTTACAAGTGGACAGTATGTATATACACATTACACCGTAGAATCACACACATACGCACGCGCACACACACACGCATTATTCTATATTTCAAACTCTTCTCTCTCTCTCTCTCGCTCTTATTTATTTGATGTCGAGTTATCTCCTTTCTTACCACTCCTTTATATGTTCGCGCATTGTCTTATATATACCATAACAATGGGTAAATAATACCCTGTTTATGTTTAATTCATTAAGTTTTTATATTTATGTTTACATTTTATCAACAATTTCTAGACTTGCATATCCAATAGTACGAGTATTTGCAATTATAATACATCGGCAGTGAAAGCAGATAATTCACTCTTCTCACATAACGTGGAGTCTTCACGCGACATCACTCATACAGCAGTAAATATGATCATATCCATTTTGTAAGCATATATTATATAGGTGCACCTACAATTTTATGGGTGCACCTACATTTTTACAGGTGCACCAATAAAATATATAGGTGCACCTACATTTGTTATAGGTGCACCTACACTTTTATAAGTGCACCTACACTTTTTTACAGGTGCATCTACATCAGTAGTTTTGACCCCGATCCTACACCATATTATAAAAAGATATAAATGTATTGGGATTCCACTCATTATTGTTTACATAATGCAGACGCGTCACTTACTTAAAACAAGCAAGTAATTTTATATTTAATCGCTGTGTAGCAGTCTAATGTATATCTTTTTATAGAACTTAGATCAGACGTTTGGCCACGATCGTGGTTGGAATGCGCATTATTTAGCCGCAAAGAAATGGGTGTTTGACTGTCGATTGTACGAGTGAAACGGTATATGCGCAGTGAAGCAGTCTAATTCCGATGTTAACAAACATATTTGCTTCCCTTCGTCCGTTTGCAGCTCACGCTGACACTTATGGCAAGTCCTATTAAGCCGGATTACGAAGACAATCCAGGTTTATGGTTTAGTTGTTTCCGGCTGTCTGTCCGTCTGTCTGTCTGTGTCTGTCTACGCGTTTTGACGTTTTGGTTAAAGTTTTTTGTTTTTCCTCATTTCTCAAAAAGTAATTTCTGAAGGCCTTGAATATTGGCACACTTGTTCATCATCTTCATTGCAACTCATGATGGGTATAATTTTAACTCTTTTAACTTTTAATTAGAGCAATTGCACAAACTGTATGGTTAATAACGTATTCATATTTTAATATGCTTTGTTTTCTTCCATTTTCAACATTAGCATTTCAAACAATGAACGTGCATTATGCTGGATGCTTAAACTTTTTAAAAATATCACTTGTTGCGTCCAATGGCAATCGTTAGACCAATGGAGGCACGGTTACGGCGATTGGAGTAAAATGCAAAGCGCGGTCGTAGCCACAGGAACAAACCGCCAAGATCATGTACTTTAAAGACAATGATGGTATTATTGTTCATGACGCAAGCGGTTTTTTATGCCCAACGGTTTGCACTAATAATAAATATAGGTCCTGGAACAGACTTAGATTCTCCCCAAATTAAAATATATCAGACAATATATCTTAACATATATTCTATTCTAACTGCATTTACTTTTGACCAGTTAGCAACAAAACAGGGCAGATAATTACGCAAGTGCATGAAATGTAATGAACATGTGCAATCCTACAGACTATGTGTAGAACACACTATCACGGTATTAAAACAATATGGAGCCTTTAGGTCAGTTTGAAAACATGAACGGCCACTTTTTTAAGTATAACATTACCAATTTGCGCCGGATGATATGTAGAAGGAAGGAAAATGATTAAAATTATTAAAACTTTTCCGACATTTAATAAAAAAATGTAGATCATCTAGTAGATGATTGTGATGTTGTCGATGTATACTGAACAAAAAAAGAAACTTCCGATTTTTTTGCTGGAATTTCCATAGGCCAGTTTTTGAGGGCATATAAAAGCAGCATTTTAATAAAACAATGTTTGATGTTTGTAAGCACACTTAAATGAGTACTAAATACCCCATTAAACAGTTCCAAATTTACCAAGCAATAATCTTTTATGGATGATAACGAAATGTTAAAGGGAGGTAATTTGATGAATGTTTGATAATCAACATCTGCACAATCTGTGTTATATTTTTTTTGTGATTTTTTGGTAAGGAGTATATAGAGAATATTATCTCGGGCACATTTTGGTAATTTTCGTAGACTGAATTCGTTTTTGTGGTCAAATGCATGTTTTAAGAAAAAGGAGGCTAACTCCCTTGTGTGCTGAACTTCTCAAAAACATTCTTTATTTGGACTATTGTTAGCGGTCTATCTAATTATTCTTCAAACATCATTAATATTTTCCTGTTTTGCTGTCTAGACAATCAGCATCAACATTAGCGGAAGTTTCTTTTTTTTGTTCAGTATAATTCAAACTGAATCGAGAACGGAAAAGGGGAGAATAATGATATTGTTCTGCCCTTGATAAATACCAAAAATACAATATACATATTGTGACCTCTGGCTTAATTAAATCAGCTGTCAAACATGAGCTTATGAAAAGAATGTCTGACGAACATTTCAGTGATTTGTTTGATTCTTACAACACCATTGATGAAAAACAGTATAAACATAAGTGACCCATTTAAGTAGGAAAACTCGGACATTTTATTTGTTTACTTATTAAATGTGCGTACATATAAACAGTACAACAGTGATCAAAGGATTTCCGATTTTCTTAAGCCTTCCAAACATTTACTTTAAAAACTATAGACCGTCATATACATCAACTCCGCCCTTAGCACGTTAAGGTTTTCTAAAAGTTGACGAACAACTGGGTTATCATGTTTTCATTTATTATTACGGTCCAGAAACTCAATTATTTGCATTTTGGGTCCAATGTGGTCCAGTAGTCTAATGCGTTATCTCAAGAACACATTTCTTACAGCTACTGTGGCGGGTTGGTTCACTACTCGTTATGTTAAATAATGTCCTGTTCATTGACTTTTTAAATATGTCCATTTATTTCGGTATGTAGTGCAGTACGTTCTTCGGTGCCATTGCCTTTGATTTCTATGGGGCGCCTGCTATGGTTTCTATAGGACCATTTTTCTCATGTTTGGAGTTTTCCATTAATTTTGGTCCATATACGAGTACATTTTCCGGTCGGACTGGGTGGTCCCTAAACTTGCATATGATCCTCAAATCCGCCCTCTATTTCTTAAGTAGAGTATACATCATGACTAACAACTATCTATCTACGCCTCAAATGTAAGGGGTAAACTCGGCGGGGATTATTTTTATTTACATTGTCCTGTTGTTTAGGGATGAAAATCGGCCTGACGTCATTTCAACGTCAGAGAAAAGCACGGGCTGAAGTATGACATGTTTTGACAACTGTTGAAGTCGCAGTGCATTTAGTAAAGGTGCAATTTTTCGTTTAAATTAAAAAATGACTTCGCTTGAACGGACGGAGCACCGGACTGTTGTACAATTTTGTGCGAAGGCTGGAATGACGCCTACGGACACTTGAAAAATGATATCAAACGGTACATAATCCAAGAAGTGTTCCAGGTCATTGGTATTTATATGACACCGATGATTTACGATATGTCCGAATGAAATGCGCATAGGAAGACCGAAACATGGACCTCCTCGCGTGGTCGGAAATTCACTAAACTAGTCGAACTTTTAATATTACTGAAGAAAGCTGTTTCTACATTTGAAAAATAATGGTCCATGAACATTTACCACAAGTGGATAGAACGTCACAATACGTGTATTCGGGCGGGCGGTGAATATTTTGAGAGAAAAAAAACGACTTTAACGTGGCAACGATGACATGAACCCATGAACGTCGTTAATGTTGGTATGCAACATGTATGTTTACAAATTATTACTATTTTGTTAATTCTGTAAATAACTGAATGCAATTTTCACAGGTTGTCACAAATACATTGTTTTTGCTAACCGATTTATTGTTTTATTGTTAACCCAAATTATAAAGTAATAGAATCAGTCTCAAAACGTTCGGCTAACCCTTGTAGAAGTGGCTCATTGCAAGAAACTTCCCTTAGTTCGTGAATGTGCTTACATGTCAAACATGACAACGATGTTTTCGATATAGCTTTATTGTGAGCCAAAATTATAAAGTTAAAGAATCAGTCTCAAAACTTTTTGACTGCCCCTTGTAGAAGTGGCTCATTGAAGGAAACTTCCCTTAGTTTGTGTGTTTGCTTACATGTCAACCATGACGATGATGTTGTCGATAGAGTTAAAATTGGCTCATTAGGGAAACAGGGAAATAATAATGACGTGATTCGGAATGAGTCGACTGTCTATAGAGGAAAGTGTTGTTGAAGTCATAACAATGTTTATGGTTAGTAACGTTACAAAGAGAGATACAAATATCGGACAGGGAAGGCAGCATTCAAGGACGACAGTCAACAAAAAACACAAAAACAAACTGCCAAACACACAAACGAGAAGGCAAAAGTAATACAAAATACAAACGACACCACAAACACAAAAGGGTTGACAATAGGGCTACCGTGGTCAGTGGCAACAAAGGCCAATGGGGGTTTAAACCGGTTCTTGGGTGCACCAAACCTCACACTTACCCTACTGTCATCCCATTAAAACAGGACAGTGTAAATAAAGAAATCCCCGCCATGATCTAATCTCTAACCAACAAGGCAGCATCAATAGGCAATATAAGTAAAACACAAATATGCTCGTGTAAATATAATACAAAAAAAGACAATAGCCTAGAAAGCCACAATGAAGGTACTCAATGACTTGGCAGAAGCCAGAGCAACAAGAGAATAAACCATTAAGGGCACGACAAGAACGATCATAGACAAACATCAAACTCCACCGTCCCAATGGGCTTTAGGTAGGCGTCATCATAGGGTCCACAGCCTGTCCGGTCATCGTACCATTAAAGACGAAAGCATAGTGGCGAACTGTAAAGGAGTCCACCACCAAGCATGCAGTACGTTGCACAATGATAGGGTCATAACCTCTTTTGATAAACTTGTTAACAAGTATAACAAAGATAGTATAAAAGGGATCATGAACAAGAAAGAATTATGATCTAACGGGATGTCTTTGGTGCACGTGAATTGATGCACATGATGCGCGACTCCAGTGAACGTTGATTGCCATCAACATGATCAAAAGCCTTCTATAAGGGTTGATGACGCGATGATTAGCCTCCAACGAGGTTGTGTGGTGAAATTCCTCCAATGAATTCTGATGATGGGCCAGACACGTGTCCCGGTGGTTTGTTGCTTCTACGAACACCTGACCATGTTGTCCAAGTACGGGGACCGTCTCCACCCGCTCATTACGTTATACATTGTGGGCCTAAACACGCAAAAGGCTTAACTTCACTCCAGGAGGCGTAGGCTGTAACGATGCATACGTTTAGACGTCGGTTCATTAACACACCACACTTATATACTCATTGTTACACAAAGAAATCATTATCTAATGAATATACGTGAGCCACTCTCTAATGTTAACGTGTAGCAATGTATAAGGTTTATACAACGCATCGGCATATATGCAGTTATGTCATCTCACCATTACCCAATGCACCTAATATGCAATGTTATCAAATTAATATTGTATTATAATTAATGATCAACTACTATAACTATATGTAATAAAGTTAACGTATCACGCGTGTTTCTAACTATAGGAAAGACAGTATATGATACGTCCAAACTGAAATGCATCCCTTTGTATTAGCAATTTTAAAGGGAAAGTCAGTATTAAAACTTCATTATCATACTCTTTCATATGCTGGTTGTATCAAGTTAATATTGAGAAACATATACAAAGTTTGACCGGATGTAACAACATCCCCAAACAAAATGGAAACACCCACTGAATACAAATGTACAATAAAATGTCATAAAATGGAAATTCTGACCACATATTGCATGTGAATCTCACCCTTTTCAAACGACAGCTCCAAGCAAAGCAACTTTGAATATCCCCGGCCACTACTAGAAATCAATGAATGCGCTTTATAATCCAAAGCTCCGCCCAATCAATCGTTTTCCACGTTCATTTCGTGACACACGTGGCAACAGAAGCAATTTTCATATCTACAGGAGAGGACCCTTAAACAATGTGGCCCTTTAGAGAGATAAATTGTACAATACCTATAATTGTACATGTATTAACGCACATATAAACCTATTGAACGGCTCCGTCAACGTTATGAAAACTCTCGCTTTCCGTGGAACATGAATATATCATGCAAATGGAGAATATGTTTGTACTGGACAATGGATTAACATGTAATTCACAAATGTCGTCAAGTGCTTATTAGAGTACAAGAGCTATGTACGACCAATACGCTCTACCCAAAATCATTTTGTGACAACAACCCGTATATACACGAGTGACCCAGATAATACAGGTAGACGTAGGTAAACAAGTCGAACTGGAGATGTAGCTTTCGCGACAGAAAGGACGCTGGAGTTTAACCAGATTCTAGGGTACATCAAGAAATATAAAAAGATCGGACAGGGAAAGTAGCATTCAAGGAGGACAGTAAACCACAAAACACAGAAACAAACACGCAAACAGACAAACAAGAAGGCAAAAGAAATAATAAATGCAAACGACATCACAAACACAAAAAGGGTTGACAATAGGGCTACCGCCTTGGAACGGTCAGTGGCAAAGTAGGCCACTGGGGGTTTAAACCGGGTACACCAAACCTTATTTTTACCATATTTTCATCCAATAAAATGGAACAGTGTAAATAAAGAAATCCCCACCAGGTGATATTCTCTAACAAACAATGCAGCATTAATACAAATGAGTATAAAAGTCGAACAGGAAATGCAGCTTTCACAGAACACAGTCAACCCAAAAACACGCAAAACTACAAACATGAATGGCAATGTTAACAAGGAATAAAGGCATATGACGTCACAAACACAAAAAGGGTTGACAATAGGGCTACCGCCTTGGTACGGTCAGTGGTAAGAAAGACCGTTGGGGTTTAAACCAGGTTCTACGGTGCACCAAACCTCACACTTATCCTATGGCATATCAATAAAAGGGCAGATCTCGCAGATGGTGGCTTGTGGTGGTTCTACTGTTAGGTAGGTGGTGGAGGGGGGACCAAAGGACTCGGCAAAAAAATTTGACCAAGCCAATACTTGGAATTCGACAACTTAGTTGTAACGAGCCCATTTTAAGCACAACATCCAAATAAAAGAAATTCGTGTATGTTTATCCGGACAACACAAAGGGGATTGGCGAGACTGCTAACAAAACATTGGAAAATCCCAGAGGCGGATCCATGAATTCATATATTGGTGAATGGTTAATAAACAAGGGAGCCAAATTGACACTGAATCGCTTGCCTGATGATTTTCGCAAAGGTAAACACATGGTAAAGCATGCTTTTAATTTCATAACAAAATGAGTTAAATTAAATTGTTCTGGCCCAGTAATTGCATATATGATTATAGGGTGTGATATCCGTGTGTTTATGTAGGTTGGGATCTCAACGGTTTCCAAGTTATGATTCCGTAGCCTTTTTTCCCAAGGATGGGGACGGACCACAGGGCCGATGCTGGCCCTATCGGTCTGTTCATGACCAGAACGTGTATATATGGTATAAGGGTTGGGATCACAAGTGTTTCCAAAATGTGACCTAGGGGTAATGTCCCCAAGGGTGGGGATGTACCCCGGGGCCAATGCTGGTTGAATAGTTGTATCAGTCTGTTCATTCACAGTAAGTGTATTGATGGTTATACGGCGGAGATCTCAACAGTTTCCAAGTTATGGAAATCGACTTTACTGTATGTTAAGTGTTTGACCCATTTACAGTTCGCCACGATGCTTTCCTCTTTGTGCGATGACCGGACAGATTGTGGATCCTATGATGACGTCTACCTAAATCCTTATAGGACTGTAGCGTTTGATGTTGGTCTTTAATCTTGTGTTGTCGACCCTTAACGTATTGTTTTCCTGTTGTTCTGGCTTCTGCCAAGTCATTGAGTACTTACTTTGTGGCTTTCTAGGCTGTTTATATATATATTATATATATATACATGTTCATTTATGTGTTTTACTTATGTTGCCTATTAATGATGCCTTGTTTGTTAGTAATTATAACCTGGCAAGGATATCTTTATTTATACTGTCCTGTTTATTGGGATGACCATAGGGTAAGAGTGAGGTCTGGTGCACCCTAGAACCTGGTTTGAACCCCCCCCCCCCCCCACCCCCACCGGCCTTTTTTACCACTGACCTTTCCAAGGCGGTAGCCCTATTGTCAACCTTTTTATGTTTGTGATGTCATATCTAAACTTTTATTCATCTTTGTAGTCGTTTTTTTTCTCCATGTGTTGATGGTTGACAGACGTGTTGTTCTGTGACAACAGTAACTTATACTACCGAGGATCGATTGTATATCTACTTTTACCGACGTGTTGTTCTGTGACAACAGTAACTTATACTACCGAGGGTCGATTGTATATCTTCTTTTTCCAACGTGTTGTTCTGTGACAACAGTAACTTATGCTACCGAGACACCCACTGATGGATATTTTAAAAGACACAACACATTTAACAAGGAAGAGATTTGCAATGCTTTCGGAGGTTGATACTGTTTAAGCTTAAGAAATATATTATTTGTTTTTTGTAGGCAGATACTATAAGGTTAGTAAGGCGTGGTGTCTGTATACATACACAAATAGTGACACTCATTTAGCATAGCGGTACCAATCTCGTTTCTTCTTTATTTTACTGAATAACATCAAGAAACTATATGAGTCACTTCAATTTAATAAGATGTGAAATATACGGACAAGTTTAGTTTAATATTTCATTTATCTCCAATGGTATGGTACTAAATTATATCGGGGGACAAATTGGTTATTTCTCAACCTTCAGTATCAACGTAACAATCCTTGCAAGCAATAGGTTAAACGTTATCTCTTTAACATCAATATTATATAATAACTTCCAGAAACATTAATGATTTTAACATTTGTATTAATAGTAACCACCACAATTAATTTGGATTGAAACAGGATTGAGAGCACCGTGTATTGTTGCAAGAATATAATACAAGAACGATAACAAAGTATCAATTGATATTATATTTTATGCACCGATTATATCCCTTACATTATAAGAGATGACAATATATGGAGTAAGTGTGATACAAGAACGATAAAGGCACTGCCTCATAGCGCGCTCAGCTTTAAAACCACTGGACTGAAAATGAAAACAAATTATGACCTTAAAATTTAGACCCACCATTTGATTTTGAGCACACATGATGCATGATACTAAGTGTCATCTCATTATCTGATATTTGGAATGAACAAAACAATTACATCGCATTATACTATGCTGTTATCAATTATGTGATTTCATATTGGCCCAGTTATTGGTCAAAGGTCTGTCATATTGGCCGAAGTCCGAGGACCAATAACTGGGACAATATGAAAACATTTAAGGACAATTTTATTAATTAACTCACACTATAAATATAGTAGCAGTTTATTTTAATAAAATTATTTTGACAATGTTTGCGTTTCTTTATAGTAGCTTTAATTAATTGAAAGGTAGTAGCTTTAATTCATTTAAAGGCTGATCAAATCGAGCGTGAATGACGTCACTTAAAGCTAGTGTTGGCGAGTTTCTTCATATTGACCTTGCTTTGTCATATTGACCGACTTCCTGTTCATATTGGCCGAGTTTGCGTCGTATTGTGTGTAGAGTTTCTACTCCCCCTTTACTCAAGTAAAACTACAGCGGCTCGATAAGGTCAACAGCGGCGCACGTATCGTGAGGACGAAACACCGGTAGGTAATATTTTAAATATGTAATAATATGTAAAGTTCCGAAAGAGTCCAAACTTTGAACCAGTTTTATGATACGAACCTGTGACCTCACTTTGGCGATTTTATTGTTGCGCTATCACCATGTTTGACCAAGTGGATTTTGGCTTCGGGATTAGAAAAAATATTCGTTGATCGTCCATATTTTTATGATCTGAGAATATTTCTGGCGTTCTGTTCGCGAAAAGATGCCATTTTCATATTAATTACTCATTACGCTACCCAATTCAGCTTTATTTTGCTATAATTAATGATGTATGAGTCATACTTTTTGAGTGTGGCGTATGGTAAAATAATAAGGGCTACAGCGGATAGACAAATATTTTGATAAGGTAAACAGCAATTATGGTAAGGTAAACAGTGGATATTTTCTGTGAGTTAAGTGTATTGGAAACCTTCTAAATTTCTATTTATTTCTGTATCGTAAGTATTTTGCAGTTCCAGTGATCACACTTATTGATCCGTAATATAAATTCACGAAATCTTGTGAAATTCTTAGAACAGTTCGAGAAGTTTATTTATGAAATATATATTCCTATATAAAACAGAAATCAATGCAATAGTGTGAATCTCATTCGATATTCTGAGCAAGACGCACATAAAGCATACCGAAAATATGGCTAAACAAACTGTTTACATACTATTAAATGAACATAAATATTACAAGTGTAAATCGAGTACATGTGGATCTTTAGTAAAATCTATAGGGTTATTTTCTTAAGACTCAGGCCATTATCCCCACATTAAGTTAACGCTTTGTTTAACATCATGTGCGGACGCAAACTATGACTGTAAAGTTACTTCCCCTGTAACAAATCACCATTTGCAGACGTTTTGGATTATGTATGTATTATATTTTAAAGTTAATCGATTAAATGTTTGTATTGTATGATAGCTCGCATCGAATGGGTGCACCTTGAACAATTTGTTATTTAATCAGTATGGTAAGTTTTCAATATAATGATATAGAGTAGAAGAATTGCAAATTTGAACCTTTGAGGGCCTATATATAGATACGAAATAAAATCGTTGGACTCAATTTTATGATAATGATTAATATGTGAGTTTTCTAAGCTCGAATAAGCGATTGCTTTTAATACACCGAGAAAGCAGAAGAATGAATTATTGATGTTACTGTCGTAATCTTGTAAAAACTCAATTTGGGAAAGAGGCTAATGTTTGTGTGTGTGTGTATTTTCACTACTCTTTATACATGTATGTATGTCTAGAAATATATTTCATTGCAGATATCCCAATGGAGAATATAACTGCATCTACCTCTGGTAACGATAAAGAGCTAGATGAACAATATGAACTAAATGAACTATCCTGGATGGAGAATGGTTCTTCGGATGATTTAGACGGTGAACAAGTTCCGGCCTTGGACGGTTCTTTCTTGGAGGTCGGTGAGGAAATAGAAGCTGTAACAGGTGATACGGAATGCGGAGTATGTGGAAAACGTTTCGTTTTTGTCAATCGTACTTATCAACTCAATAATTTAGCCGCAATCGTACTTATCAGCTCTAACAATTTGGCCGCAGTCGTACTTATCAACACTTTTTGAAAGTAGCATTCGTACTTATCAATGACCACTGTAGCCCTCATTAATTTTACCATACCCCACACTCAGAAAGTACGCGATATAGGACTCGTACATCATTAAACAAAGCAAAATAAAGCTGAATTGGGTAGCGTAATAAATTAATTTATATGCAAATGGCCTCTTTTCGCGAACAGAACGCCAGAAATATCCTCAGATCATAAAAATATGGACGAATAACGAATAGATAGCGCAACAATAAAATCGCCAATGTGAGGTCACAGGTTCGTATCATAAAACTGGTTCAAAGTTTGAACTCTTTCGGAACTTTATATATTATTAAATATTAAAAATATTACCTACCGGTGTTTCGTCCTCCCGATACGTGCGCCGCTGTTGACCTTATCGAGCCGCTGTAGTTTTACTTGAGTAAAGGTGGTGTTCTAGTAAAAGACGATGCATTTTGTGTAGTTAATAAATAATGCATATTAATCACTGCGTATCAACGTCCTCCGGGTATTGCTACAAAAATGAGTAGGTGAATAAGAAAACGGACGACGCATGAACACAACAAAGGTAATATTTCTTCTCTTTCCAACCATTTATCTTTATCTGCTGCCTGAAACAATTAGTTTGCAGATGGATAACACTTATAATATTGTATTGCACTATCCCAAATGTGGATTGCATTTCGTATATTTTAAAATTTCATGAGAGAACTCGGCCTAATCACTGTATATTTTGTTATCATCGAGCTGATTGCGAGAATAATTGGTTAATTTGGGATTCAGACACGAAATTTAAACGATGCGAAGCAATTGTATGTCATAAACACCACTTCTTAACCAATGACAGTTACTTGATTTTTAGTATGGTGAACTTGTTCACCAAGCTTTAGTAACCGTGTTTTTTCACGAATCCTAACTACAGCCTCACTGATGAATCGATGCATTGCCTGTAAAAGAAGATCCATATTTTAGCAGGTGTTTCTTCTTTTCTAGTGCGGATACAAATAAGGTAATGTCATTTAGAAATTTCAAATAATTTCCTCGATATATTGTTGAAGTTATATAATGTTTATGTAGCTATTTCATCTATTGTTCCATCGTTTTGCTGTGCGTTCTATAAATAGATCAATCATCATAATCACGTTATCATCACGTGATATTGCGTAAAATGTATTCAAACGCTGTATTGTTCTCCTAGGATAGTGTACTGAGATTTGTAACCAATTAATTTTATAATTTATTTCTCTTGCAACACCATCAAACGCATATCTTCCATCTTTCTTGGATTTATATATTTAAGAAATATACATGGCCTTTATAGTCTTCATATAATATTTAACAGGTTTGGTCAGTAATGGTTATCGCATAAGCTACTATCCTTTGTAAAAGATTGTTGCTGCCCATTCTCCGGAATAAGATTGTAGTACGCTGTGTAATATTCTTAAGTTTTTACCTCCCTTGCTATAAAGTTAAAATGACTGATTCGGTAGTAAAATAATCCTGAATACTTGTGCCAATCGTGTCGGCGAGATCAAATGCAAATCACCAAAATCTGACTGAGTATATATGACGTCATTTGAATCCCGAGTGACTATTTTTAGACTTCGGATCTATTCGGACACTCCGATTTTAGAATAAGTCCCTTATAGTTCATCATAATTTTTAAAGGATTGTTGGCTCAGTCGGGAGAGCGGCAGTCCCAGAAAAGTAAAGCTAGCGGGATGGGTTCGAATCTGAATTGGACCCAATTTTTTTTTTCTAATTATATTTCTTTTTATGTAAAAAAGTTTGTTTAATTCATGCCCAATGGTCTTAAAAGGGGTACATCAGTATTTTTCTAGAAACATCTTAAATTATAAAATTGTTCCAGTTCAAGAAATGTAACACTATCAATCAAAATGTGAAGCTAGAACCATTTTGTTAATGTCTAAAGTTTCAGAACACCATATAGCTAGAGTGGAATCGCACGTAATATGCTGAAATTAACCCTGGTGCGTCACCTAGGATAGCACGTATTACTGTGCAGAATAAATTTCTTTGCAAATAAATGATTTGTAGGCTCATTATGTTTTGGCCATGTAGAATAAAAAATATTAATATTTGTCAATTTTAAATCGGATACATGGACCCTCATAAAAAGCCTGATGTACTGCCTTTAAGACTTAAATCGGAAAACAAAGTGCGTGTGTGTGGGGAGAATGCGTGGATTTTTTTAAAGATTTTTACGACTTTTATCTCTGCGTCAATTTGGTAGAAGTAGAGGTATAGCTCATCTGTTTTGAAACAAACTCGTAGAATGATATATAGGGTCCTATAGAAACCACAGCGTCCGAACGCAATGGCATCGTAGGTCCGCACTGTACTGCAAACAAGTAAGGATAAAAATATCGGACAGGGAAAGCAGCATTCAAGGACGACAGTCAACCACAAAACACAAAAACAAACACGCAAACAGACAAACGAAAAGGCAAAAGTAATAAAAAATGCAAACGACATCACAAACACAAAAGGGTTGACAATAGGGCTACCGCCTTGGAACGGTCAGTGGCAAAGTAGGCCACTGGGGGTTTAAACCGGTTCTAGGGTGCACCAAACCTCACACTTACCCTACTGTCATCCCATTAAAACAGGACAGTGTAAATAAAGAAATCCCCGCCATGATCTAAATTCTAACCAACAAGGCAGCATCAATAGGCAATATAAGTAAAACACAAATATGCTCGTGTAAATATAATACAAAAAAACAATAGCCTAGAAAGCCACAATGAAGGTACTCAATCCTGTCTTCAGCGCCCAAATAGACAAGACAGTGTTAACAAAACTACATCCCATCAAAAGGAAATCTCTAACAATAAAGTCCACATCCAGAGAAACTAACTAAAGATATACATACAAAATAATAAACATCTCAGGATGTATCCAGAATCGTACTGAACAATCATAGTAGTTGCAGCTAAAGAGAAAACCAATCTAGAGTACGACCAGAAAACCCGAGGGACGAAAGCTCATGCACCAACCTCCCTTAGTTGGGGTTTCAGTCCTGCCGCGCGTTAGTGAGTGGCTGTCAAACATTCTACAATGTGCAAACGAGGAACAAGCGGGACTCGAACGTATGACTGTAGCATTGAGAGATATACATTATACAAACAAGAGTAGATCTAAACTCAAATATGTTACCTTTTATTACAATTTTCAAATTACATGCAAAACTGATTGAATTATATTCTGTTAAGGCCAAAACACAAATATGTTTAAAAGCAAAACAAAGCAACAAACAAATGAAGGGGTAAAAAGTTGCTGTGTCGGGGGTGAAAAGGGCGATTCGGTTGGGTGAGAGGAAACAAAACATTTTTTTGTTTAGGCCTAAGGTAGTAAACGGAATTTACCGTGACTTTGGTGATTATTGTCAACAAACGATTCGTCGACTTCAAAAATAAATATCCACGTAAAAATTACAATTAGGGATATGAATCGTGAAATTCTGAGTAGCGTAGCTACCTATCCTATTAGGCCAAAAGGCCCGTGGCTTCACAACATGTTCAAATAAATGGTTGAAAAATATAACAACGAAATAATTGCGTATGAACATCATGTTCACTCCGAGTTGTGAGATTAAATCACAACGGTATCCCGAGAACAGTCAGAGAAGAACTTTAACGGTATCCCGAGACCAATGGTATTCCGAGTTGTGAGAATAAATAACGACGGTATCCCGAGACCAGGGATACTCCGAGTTGTGTGATTAAAATCAAATGAGCACAACGATTTATAAGTATGTGTAGTCTGTATGTCTCTACTATAAGTTGTGTGTAAAACATGTTCTTTTAGTTGAAGGTCACACTTTTTGGAACAAGGAAACTTCAGGGAAAATGTGTCACTTTACAGTGACATTCCATGTTTAAATTTGTATATTATAAATCTTTGTGCAGCGGGGGATATGGCTGTCTTTCGGACTACATTCGTGTTCATTTGATTTTAATCATACTTGCATAGTAGGACGATATAAATGCAAGGTTGCTTCCTATTTTTAATTCAGCTATGTTGGTCAAAGGGTCTATGAATAATCTCCCCTTGAATTAGTAAAATTAGCTGTCTTGACCTTTTCGACGCTATATTCATTTCTAAAGACACAAACTTTGACAGGTGATGACAGGTGATGTTTTTGATACACTTTAACACCTGTGAATATATGGTTTAGATATGATAAAGAGTTTCGGAGATTAATTTTCATTATAACCAATCATTCCTTTTGTTCCCTTCTTTATTCCTGTTTTTAGATTATTTTAATCGCCTTACTTCCAGATACATTAAACAATGCATTGATGTATTATTACATGCAATGATGTATTATTATTAAGAAGAGTTGACACATTTTCAGTCCATCCATGTCATGCGTGATTGGAAAGAAACCTTCCATTACATGGATGCACACATCATAGTTCACCATGCTCTCAGTACATTCGGTACTTTGATTTTTATAACATTACAGGACTTTCGGAATTTTTGAAATATTTAGGGATATAATCAACTACATGATTATCTCGAAAAATACAAGACATGTCAATGAAATCAATACCCTTATTAAGATTTAGTATTTTTAGAAAATGCCTGACGTGATCAGACTCCTTGTCAAGAAAGATAACAAAGTATCAATTGATATTATACTATATGTACCGATTATTTCCCTTACATTATAAGTGATGACAATATATGGATTAAGTGTGATGCAAGAACTATAAAAAATATTGATTGAAATTACACTACATGCATTAATTATCTCCCTTACATTATCAGATGATGACTTTTCGGAAGCTGGACAAATTTCCTTGTATGTATATATATATATAGTCGAGTCAGTGTTACGGTTTATTGTATATATATTTATTTAAAATGTTGTTTTCATATTGTGATTGTATTGTTAATAATTTGATAATAATAATGGATAACACATGTACTTTGCGGGTTACACATGTACTTCACGAAACAATATTATATACTAAAAAAATGGGGAAATGCAAATACATAATCTCAAACCCAGGTTATTTGATAAATTAAAAGATGGGATATTCTTCCAGCACGCGTTTTCCAAATAATGAGGTTCTAGACAGGATAGCTATTTTTTTTTATTTAAATATTAAGCATACTTGCAGCAGATTGCAAAGTGAAGCTAAAAACAAGGCTTTGAGCGGCTTTAACGAAATTGTAGTTACAGCTTGTAAATTGTCTTTTAAAACATCAGTCATATATAAAAAAAGAAAAGCAAGATAACTAAATAATAATGGTTGGATTATAAGCTAACAACCATGCCTCTATAACTTAAGGAAAAGCAACTTTGTTCTCAATATCCATGTGACGCTGTAATTAGAGGCTCGTTTTTTAAGTTTCGTAAAATGTATAACCATGCATGCAACATAAATGTAAAGAAATTTAAGTAATTTATTATGACACAGACTACTTAATGATAATGATCCAAGTGCATATTGGTAGCTTCTCAAAGATCTTAAAGACCCCAAGAAAGTTACTGCTCCGAGCTAGACCATCTCAGACGAATCATGGACATCTTATTTCTCTTTTCTTTTTAAAATTAAACAGTCCTTGAAGAATACATACATTTTAAAGCTTGCTTAAATATGTTGCAGAAATGGGATGATACCAGGTTAGGAGAGGTTTATTGCTACCTAAAACCTTGTTTAAACCCCAGCGGCCTTTTTGGCCACTCACCGTTCCAAGTCTATTGTAAACCCTTTTGTTTGTGATGTAATTTACCTCGCCTTTTAATTATCCTTGTGGTCGTTGTTTGTTTTGTTGATTGTGTTATATTAACCGTGCTGATTTTATACCTACATTTGTTTTGTATTAGTCTGTACCACAGAACCGTGACTAATATTGACCATACTGATTTTATACCTACATTTGTTTTGCATGAGTCTGTACCACAGAACCGTGACTAATATTAACCGTGCTGATGTTATACCTACATTTGTTTTGCATGAGTCTGTACCACAGAACCGTGACTAATATTAACCGTGCTGATGTTATACCTACATTTGTTTTGCATGAGTCTGTACCACAGAACCGTGACTAATATTAACCATGCTGATGTTATACCTACATTTGTTTTGCATGAGTCTGTACCGCAAAACCGTGTCTAATATTAACCGTGCTGATTTTATACCTACATTTGTTTTGCATGAGTCTGTACCACAGAACCATGACTAATATTAACCGTGCTGATGTTATACCTACATTTGTTTTGCATGAGTCTGTACCACAGAACCTTGTCTAATATTGACCATGCTGATTTTATACCTGCTTAGTTTTGTATGAGTCTGTACCACAGAACCGTGTCTAATATTGACCATGCTGATTTTATACCTGCATTTGTTTTGCATGAGTCTGTACCACAAAACTGTGTCTAATATTAACCATGCTGATTTTATAGCTGCATTTGTTTTGCATGAGTCTGTACCACAGAACCTTGTCTAATATTGACCATGCTGATTTTATAGCTGCATTTGTTTTGCATGAGTCTGTACCACAGAACCGTGTCTAATATTAATCATGCTGATTTTATACATACATTTGTTTTGTATGAGTCTGTACCACAGAACCGTGACTAATATTGACCATGCTGATTTTATACCTACATTTGTTTTGCATGAGTCTGTACCACAGAAACGTGTCTAATATTAATCATGCTGATTTTATAGCTTCATTTGTTTTGCATGAGTCTGTACCACAGAACCGTGACTAATATTAACCATGCTGATTTCATACCTACATTTGTTTTGCATGAGTCTGTACCACAGAACCGTGACTAATATTGACCATGCTAATTTTATACCTACATTTGTTTTGCATGAGTCTGTACCACAGAACCGTGTCTAATATTAATCATGCTGATTTTATAGCTGCATTTGTTTTGCATGAGTCTGTACCACAGAACCGTGACTAATATTAACCATGCTGATTTTAAACCTGCATTTGTTTTGCATGAGTCTGTACCACAGAACCGTGTCTAATATTAACCATGCTGATTTTATACCTACATTTGTTTTGCATGAGTCTGTACCACAGAACCGTGTCTAATATTAATCATGCTGATTTTATACCTGCATTTGATTTGCATGAGTCT
This sequence comes from Cyrtodaria siliqua, assembly GCA_037043455.1. Lineage (NCBI taxonomy): Eukaryota > Metazoa > Mollusca > Bivalvia > Adapedonta > Hiatellidae > Cyrtodaria > Cyrtodaria siliqua. Next base: position 5,641 of record JAWPHD010009824.1, on the reverse strand, counting down.
GTACCACAGAACCGTGTCTAATATTAACCATGCTGATGTTATACCTACATTTGTTTTGCATGAGTCTGTACCACAGAACCGTGTCTAATATTAACCTTGCTGATTTTATACCTGTATTTGTTTTGCATGAGTCTGTACCAAAGAACCGTGTCCAATATTAACCATGCTGATTTTATACCTGCATTTGTTTTGTATCAGTCTGTACCACAGAACCGTGACTAATATTGACCATGCTGATTTTATACCTGCATTTGTTTTGTATGAGTCTGTACCACAGAACCGTGTCTAATATTAACCTTGCTGATTTTATACCGGTATTTGTTTTGCATGAGTCTGTACCACAGAACCGTGTCCAATATTAACCATGCTGATTTTATACCTGCATTTGTTTTGTATCAGTCTGTATCACAGAACCGTGACTAATATTGACCATGCTGATTTTATACCTGCATTTGTTTTGTATGAGTCTGTACCACAGAACCATGTCCAATATTAACCATGCTGATTTTATACCTACATTTGTTTTACATGAGTCTGTACCACAAAAATGTGTCTAATATTGACAATGCTGATTTTATACCTGCATTTGTTTTGCATGAGTCTGTACCACAAAACTGTGTCTAATATTAACCATGCTGATTTTATACCTGCATTTGTTTTGCATGAGTCTGTACCACAGAACCGTGTCTAATATTAATCATGCTGATTTTATAGCTGCATTTGTTTTGCATGAGTCTGTACCACAGAACCGTGACTAATATTAACCATGCTGATTTCATACCTACATTTGTTTTGCATGAGTCTGTACCACAGAACCGTGACTAATATTGACCATGCTGATTTTATACCTACATTTGTTTTGCATGAGTCTGTACCACAGAACCGTGTCTAATATTAACCATGCTGATTTTATACCTACATTTGTTTTGCATGAGTCTGTACCACAGAACCGTGACTAATATTGACCATGCTGATTTTATACCTACATTTGTTTTGCATGAGTCTGTACCACAGAACCGTGTCTAATATTAATCATGCTGATTTTATAGCTGCATTTGTTTTGCATGAGTCTGTACAACAGAACCGTGACTAATATTAACCATGATGATTTCATACCTACATTTGTTTTGCATGAGTCTGTACCACAGAACCGTGACTAATATTGACCATGCTGATTTTATACCTACATTTGTTTTGCATGAGTCTGTACCACAGAACCGTGTCTAATATTAATCATGCTTATTTTATAGCTGCATTTGTTTTGCATGAGTCTGTACCACAGAACCGTGACTAATATTAACCATACTGATTTTAAACCTGCATTTGTTTTGCATGAGTCTGTACCACAGAACCGTGTCTAATATTAACCATGCTGATTTTATACCTACATTTGTTTTGCATGAGTCTGTACCACAGAACCGTGTCTAGTATTAATCATGCTGATTTTATACCTGCATTTGTTTTGCATGAGTCTGTACCACAGAACCGTGTCTAATATTAACCATGCTGATGTTATACCTACATTTGTTTTGCATGAGTCTGTACCACAGAACCGTGTCTAATATTAACCTTGCTGATTTTATACCTGTATTTGTTTTGCATGAGTATGTACCAAAGAACCGTGTCCAATATTAACCATGCTGATTTTATACCTGCATTTGTTTTGTATCAGTCTGTACCACAGAACCGTGACTAATATTGACCATGCTGATTTTATACCTGCATTTGTTTTGTATGAGTCTGTACCACAGAACCATGTCCAATATTAACCATGCTGATTTTATACCTACATTTGTTTTACATGAGTCTGTACCACAAAACTGATTCTAATATTGACCATGCTGATTTTATACCTGCATTTGCTTTGCATGAGTCTGTACCACAAAACTGTGTCTAATATTAACCATGCTGATTTTATACCTGCATTTGTTTTGCATGAGTCTGTACCACAGAACCGTCTCCAATATTGACCATGCTGATTTTATACCTGCATTTGTTTTGTATGTGTCTGTACCACAGAACCGTGTCTAATATTGACCATGCTGATTTTATACCTGCATTTGTTTTGCATGAGTCTGTACCACAAAACTGTGTCTAATGTTAAACATGCTGATTTTATACCTACATTTGTTTTGCATGAGTCTGTACCACAGAACCGTGTCCAATATTAACCATGCTGATTTTATACCTGCATTTGTTTTGCATGAGTCTGTACCGCAGAACCGTGTCTAATATTAACCATGCTGATTTTATAACTACATTTGTTTTGCATCAGTCTGTACCACAGAACCGTGTCTAATATTGACCATGCTGATTTTATACCTACATTTGTTCTGCATGAGTCTGTACCACAGAACCGTGTCTAATATTAACCTTGCTGATTTTATACCGGTATTTGTTTTGCATGAGTCTGTACCACAGAACCGTGTCCAATATTAACCATGCTGATTGTATACCTGCATTTGTTTTGTATCAGTCTGTACCACAGAACCGTGACTAATATTGACCATGCTGATTTTATACCTGCATTTGTTTTGTATGAGTCTGTACCACAGAACCATGTCCAATATTAACCATGCTGATTTTATACCTACATTTGTTTTCATGAGTCTGTACCACAAAACTGTGTCTAATATTGACAATGCTGATTTTATACCTGCATTTGTTTTGCATGAGTCTGTACCACAAAACTGTGTCTAATATTAACCATGCTGATTTTATACCTGCATTTGTTTTGCATGAGTCTGTACCACAGAACCGTGACTAATATTAACCATACTGATTTTAAACCTGCATTTGTTTTGCATGAGTCTGTACCACAGAACCGTGTCTAATATTAACCATGCTGATTTTATTCCTACATTTGTTTTGCATAAGTCTGTACCACAGAACCGTGTCTAGTATTAATCATGCTGATTTTATACCTGCATTTGTTTTGCATGAGTCTGTACCACAGAACCGTGTCTAATATTAACCATGCTGATGTTATACCTACATTTGTTTTGCATGAGTCTGTACCACAGAACCGTGTCTAATATTAACCTTGCTGATTTTATACCTGTATTTGTTTTGCATGAGTCTGTACCAAAGAACCGTGTTCAATATTAACCATGCTGATTTTATACCTGCATTTGTTTTGTATCAGTCTGTACCACAGAACCGTGACTAATATTGACCATGCTGATTTTATACCTGCATTTGTTTTGTATGAGTCTGTACCACAGAACCATGTCCAATATTAACCATGCTGATTTTATACCTACATTTGTTTTACATGAGTCTGTACCACAGAACCGTGTCTAATATTAATCATGCTGATTTTATAGCTGCATTTGTTTTGCATGAGTCTGTACAACAGAACCGTGACTAATATTAACCATGCTGATTTCATACCTACATTTGTTTTGCATGAGTCTGTACCACAGAACCGTGACTAATATTGACCATGCTGATTTTATACCTACATTTGTTTTGCATGAGTCTGTACCACAGAACCGTGTCTAATATTAATCATGCTTATGTTATAGCTGCATTTGTTTTGCATGAGTCTGTACCACAGAACCGTGACTAATATTAACCATACTGATTTTAAACCTGCATTTGTTTTGCATGAGTCTGTACCACAGAACCGTGTCTAATATTAACCATGCTGATTTTATACCTACATTTGTTTTGCATGAGTCTGTACCACAGAACCGTGTCTAGTATTAATCATGCTGATTTTATACCTGCATTTGTTTTGCATGAGTCTGTACCACAGAACCGTGTCTAATATTAACCATGCTGATGTTATACCTACATTTGTTTTGCATGAGTCTGTACCACAGAACCGTGTCTAATATTAACATTGCTGATTTTATACCTGTATTTGTTTTGCATGAGTATGTACCAAAGAACCGTGTCCAATATTAACCATGCTGATTTTATACCTGCATTTGTTTTGTATCAGTCTGTACCACAGAACCGTGACTAATATTGACCATGCTGATTTTATACCTGCATTTGTTTTGTATGAGTCTGTACCACAGAACCATGTCCAATATTAACCTTGCTGATTTTATACCTACATTTGTTTTACATGAGTCTGTACCACAAAACTGATTCTAATATTGACCATGCTGATTTTATACCTGCATTTGTTTTGCATGAGTCTGTACCACAAAACTGTGTCTAATATTAACCATGCTGATTTTATACCTGCATTTGTTTTGCATGAGTCTGTACCACAGAACCGTCTCCAATATTGACCATGCTGATTTTATACCTGCATTTGTTTTGTATGTGTCTGTACCACAGAACCGTGTCTAATATTGACCATGCTGATTTTATACCTGCATTTGTTTTGCATGAGTCTGTACCACAAAACTGTGTCTAATGTTAAACATGCTGATTTTATACCTACATTTGTTTTGCATGAGTCTGTACCACAGAACCGTGTCCAATATTAACCATGCTGATTTTATACCTGCATTTGTTTTGCATGAGTCTGTACCGCAGAACCGTGTCTAATATTAACCATGCTGATTTTATAACTACATTTGTTTTGCATCAGTCTGTACCACAGAACCGTGTCTAATATTGACCATGCTGATTTTATACCTACATTTGTTCTGCATGAGTCTGTACCACAGAACCGTGTCTAATATTACCCTTTCTGATTTTATACCGGTTTTTGTTTTGCATGAGTCTGTACCACAGAACCGTGTCCAATATTAACCATGCTGATTGTATACCTGCATTTGTTTTGTATCAGTCTGTACCACAGAACCGTGACTAATATTGACCATGCTGATTTTATACCTGCATTTGTTTTGTATGAGTCTGTACCACAGAACCATGTCCAATATTAACCATGCTGATTTTATACCTACATTTGTTTTACATGAGTCTGTACCACAAAACTGTGTCTAATATTGACAATGCTGATTTTATACCTGCATTTGATTTGCATGAGTCTGTACCACAAAACTGTGTCTAATATTAACCATGCTGATTTTATACCTGCATTTGTTTTGCATGAGTCTGTACCACAGAACCGTGACTAATATTAACCATACTGATTTTAAACCTGCATTTGTTTTGCATGAGTCTGTACCACAGAACCGTGTCTAATATTAACCATGCTGATTTTATTCCTACATTTGTTTTGCATAAGTCTGTACCACAGAACCGTGTCTAGTATTAATCATGCTGATTTTATACCTGCATTTGTTTTGCATGAGTCTGTACCACAGAACCGTGTCTAATATTAACCATGCTGATGTTATACCTACATTTGTTTTGCATGAGTCTGTACCACAGAACCGTGTCTAATATTAACCTTGCTGATTTTATACCTGTATTTGTTTTGCATGAGTCTGTACCAAAGAACCGTGTCCAATATTAACCATGCTGATTTTATACCTGCATTTGTTTTGTATCAGTCTGTACCACAGAACCGTGACTAATATTGACCATGCTGATTTTATACCTGCATTTGTTTTGTATGAGTCTGTACCACAGAACCATGTCCAATATTAACCATGCTGATTTTATACCTACATTTGTTTTACATGAGTCTATACCACAAAACTGATTCTAATATTGACCATGCTGATTTTATACCTGCATTTGTTTTGCATGAATCTGTACCACAAAACTG
>JAWPHD010009823.1:0-100008 GCA_037043455.1 Cyrtodaria siliqua | reverse complement strand
GGTATATAGAATCTTATTAAAATCAAATTCTAATTACGCTTTGATACTAGGCCTTGTTTGTTTAGAAACGGTGTCCACAAGTTGTAAAATAGGCCTCGGGATAAGTTTGAGTAGTTTCAGGCTATGGGAATCTGTACATATTCATATATTTTATCCGAACGGGTTTATTGTAACAATGAAAAACTGCAAACAGCCAAAGTAAAATAGGAACATTTTATAACTTAACAGTGTGCAGATCATATCCTGAAAACATAAAACAAAACTAACAAGCATTCGTGTTCTTAGTCAGTATGCGATTGCTCACTAGGAAGTAACATTTTAAAGAACATTTTCATCTTCAAACATCACTCAGAAAAGTTCAGCAATTCATTTTTGTTAGGAATAGATTCAATTTAATGATTTTACACTTTCCTAACCTGCTGGGCGAGCTATAAAAAGAAATATTAAAAGATCGGACAGGGAAAGTAGCATTCAAGGAGGACAGTAAACCACAAAACACAGAAACAAACACGCAAACAGACAAACAAGAAGGAAAAAGCAATAATAAATGCAAACGACATCACAAACACAAAAAGGGTTGACAATAGGGCTACCGCCTTGGAACGGTCAGTGGCAAAGTAGGCCAACTCAAATTTGTAAGCCTCAATATAGCACACGAAAACCGGTGCTTCACTTTTTTTGCTACGGGTGTAGCGAGCGTCAGCGTTATTTGACTTTACTGGTAGTAAGAGTTTTTCATTATGGTTAGTTTGAGCTAAATTGTGAGCATCTGTACGGGTATATTGATCAAATTTCTGTACGGGTGTGTTTGAATAATGCGAGAGATAATACACGAAACGTCCAAACTGTCTAAAAATTATATTGGCATAGCGTGTTAAAACAACTGATTGCTCGTGATGTCCCGTTGTCATAGTGGGATTATATAGTTCTAGTACTGCCCTTTATATGCAGAACGTCAAGCAATGGAGCTATTAGAAGTCTTCTGTAAACCCACAACCTCCCGCATGCGAGGCAGATGTTCAACCAATAAACCACCGCCGCGGTTCATAAGAGAAAGAGATCAATAAATAATAGGCTTTCCTGACAAAGAGTAGACATGTAGATCAAATAGAATACAAGTATCAGGGCTGCCCAGTGTACTTACGGAGTTGATTGCAATGCATTTGCGCTTTCCACAGAACCATACAGTACATTATTTACAGGCATAAAATTCTTGATCGATTATTTGGTTTACATCTTGTTTGTAAAACATATTCTCAGACTGTTTTCTCAGACTGTTTGTAAAAACATATTCTTTGTAAAACACGTTCTATCTTATATCAGAAGCACCCGTACAGATTTTTCAAAATATTGCTCTTAAAATGCGTACTTATCTCCTTTTACACATGTACAGTATTTCCGCTCAAATGTTGTGAAACAAATAAGTGTCGTACAGTCAACCTATTTACAAAAATTGCAGGAAATATGCAAAATTCAGGTAATCCAAATCCATGAGTACATTCCTTGATATCTACTTCATAAGATAGTTTAGTAAATTAACTTCTGGAAGAGAAGACTCAAATTATTCTTAAAATGTTTGAACATGAAGCGTTCATTGATTTCGCGAGGAGTTCGTCAAGTACTATAGATTCAATCCAGATTTCCCGTTGTTTGGGACATGCAGACGTTTTCTACATTCATGCTTTCAATTCAGATTTATTCAAAAAAAAAACATTCGGTATCGAAAACAAAGTTTTAACAACGATATATAAATCAACTTACGAATTTATGTTCACCCACCATGTTTCTTTTTGATTTTTTATTTCGAAATGTTAGTTGCTTAGTGAGTTTTTATTTCAAAATGTTAGTTGCTTATTGAGTTTTTATTTCGAAATGTTAGTTGCTTATTGAGTTTTTATTTCGAAATGTTAGTTGCTTAGTGAGTTTTTATTTCGAAATTGTAGTTGCTTATTGAGTTTTTATTTCGAAATGTTAGTTGCTTAGTGAGTTTTTCGATGCAATTGTACGCTGAGGATATGCTTTAAATTGGAATTGAATTAATTTTATCACTTTCTGATTCGTATCTGTTAAAGTTTTTTTTTAGTTTGTTTTATGTTATGTTAGTGTTTGCCCTACTTTTTAAACCAATCTGATGGCTCACCATTTCAAATACTGGCTACATTTGTTCATGAAGAATTTACTACCAGCGGTCTTCACATGTTAGAGTGTGACCTATATAGAGACTATCGATACACCTAGGGTAAACACTAAGCCGGATAGAGCATATGAAGAGAAATCTTCACCATTAAGAAACTGCGGTCGGTCGCTATGCTCCCTCCATTTCGGTTTCTTAATGGTGAAGATTTCTCTTTATAGTCTCTATCCTATACTTAATGTTAAAGTTATTTTTATTTTTTATTTATTTTTTCATTTATTTTTTTATGTATAGGATAGAGGCTATGAAGAGAAATCTTCACCATTAAGACCATTGTTACGTGAACGTTTGGAAAGAAAAATAATTTCAGAAACTATGGTGTAACAAGAAGCAATGGTATTGATGTTTGCCATCAGACTCAATTTAATACTCTTAATAAGTGTGTCTTGTTCACTATAGGAAAGAAGCTTAGCATGCAAAGTTTATACAATATGGAAGGTATCTATGTTTCGATATAAGTTTGGTAGATATATAATATCGTTAATATCGTTTCAGAAACATAAGTGCTGAAAATGACACAAACTAACATTCAGCCAACCTACTAACCAACCAACGAGAGTATGTACTCGCTACTATACTCACCACGGCAGGCTTCCTTCCAGAATCTAGTCTCGCCAGCGCCTCCATAATCGACTCCATTTCCGGATCTCTATACTTGTATTTTTCTTCTTTTTCTGAAATAAATGTTTAATATTACAACCTGACATTAAATACTTCACATGTCCTGTTTAATGCAATCTGATGTATAAAAAGAGTAAATATTAAATAGTGAGCTTCGAACCACTCTACAGCAGTGTCATTGTTTGATACTGCACCGTAAAAAAATCACCCGAAAAAAAAATAGAATATTAAAACAACACAATAGCCTCTTACTGAATAAGATATGATTACATAAAACGTGTATAGCTTTAATCAACGAGTAACGCATACTGTATATTTCCTGTGTGTTTTTACTTGTAAACAAACTGGAATTCCTTATTTAGACATTATCAAGAACGATAACTCCGTAACAAACTGAAATCCCTTATTGTGACATTATCAAGAACAATGACATTATCAAGAACAATAACTCCGTAGCAAACTGAAATCCCTTATTTTGACATTATCAAGAACAAAACTCCGTAGCAAACTGAAATCCCTTATTTTGACATTACCAAGAACAATAACTCCGTAACAAACTGAAATCCATTATTTTGACATTAACAAGAACAATAACTCCGTAAAAAACTGAAATCCCTTATTTAGACATTATCAAGAACACTAACTCCGTAGCAAACTGAAATCCCTTATTTAGAAATTATCAAGAACAGTAACTCCGCAGCAAATCGAAATTCCTTATTTTGACATTATCAAGAACAATAACTCCGTAGAAAACTGAAATCCCTCATTTAGACATTATCAAGAACAATAACTCCGTAGCAAACTGAAGTCCCTTATATTGACATTATCAAGAACAATAAGTCCGTAACAAGCTGAAATAGTTTTTTAAGACATTATCGAGAACAAAAACTCCATAGCAAACTAAAAGCCCTTATTTTGACATTATCAAGAACACTAACTCCGTAGCAAACTGAAATCCCTTATTTTGATATTATCAAGAACAATAATTCCGTAGCACACTGAAATCCCTTATTTAAACATTATCAAGAACAATAACTCCGTAACAAACTGAAATCTATCAAGAACAATAACTCAGTGACAAACTGAAATCCCTTATTTTGGCATTATCAAGAACAATAACTCCGTAACAAACTGAAATCCCTTATTTTGACATTATCAAGAACAATAACTCCGTAACAAACTGAAATCCTTCATTTTGGCATTATCAAGAACAATAACTCCGTAACAAACTGAAATCCTTCATTTTGGCATTATCAAGAACAATAACTCCGTAACAAACTGAAATCCTTCATTTTGACATTATCAAGAACAATAACTCTGTAACGCATGCGGCTTATTGTGGGTCAATGTTGCTCATTGTCGAACACATCCGAGATCTCAGTAAAACAATTTTTCAAATAAAAGTTGGCTGTTTATAAAAGTTATCGCGTAAAGAAGTTCGAAGTTGCTTATTTCTCAATACGCAGGTGCCCTATCTCCGTAACGCATGCGTCCACTCCATGCGTCAATTTTGCTCATTGTCAAAACGTCAGACTTCTTATTAAACCATATGTTCAAATCAAATCTGGTAAAACCATTTGGAAACATTAATTACAGTTATATCGAGTAAACTGTGACGAGGGACGGAAGACGGAAAACGCATTTGTTTTCCAAAAGAAAATTAAATATGCATAAGCATGATAAAAATAAATTCCCGAAAAGAAAGAATGTTTTTATATGTTGGCATTCAATAATGATAGTTGCATTTTTAAATATAATACAACTAACATAATAATAATAATAATAATAATAATAATAACAAGCAAGGTTTTACGCAAGCGTAAAATAGCTGCCGAGAGAAAATAGCATTATTTCTGGGAACAAAGTTTAACATAATAACAGACCAAGTCACGGGTGTTAAAACAATATTCTAAAAGAGTTGTCACGGAGACGTAAACACGCCATGACCGTTTTTTTTTTTACCCAATTTGTGTTACGCGAATCCTTGACATGCCTTACAAATTGATTACATATTCACCTTTGTAGCACGACGTGCTAAAGTACACATCAGCACAGAAATAGTGTGCATTACAACACATATAAACTGTTCACTGTTAACAAGTGTAACTGTTGCTACCTTACCATCAGCAATAATGAAACCAATGAAAAAAATTAAAAAATCAAAACAAATCGGGCAATCAGCAGGCTTGAACCCTACCTTCTTGGGCAGTAATACAGCGCCACGACCGACTGCGCTCATGAGGCTTGTCGCTAATATACATATAATAGTAATTCAGCTGATTACATGCTACCAATCGTTAACGCTCGGCCAATCCCGTCATTCTTCGGGATCCCGCGAAACAATAGGGAAATCAGCAGGCTTGAACCCTACCTTCCTGGGCAGTAACACGGCGTCTCAATCAACTGCGCTATTGAGGCTTGTGAATGTTCCGTCGCTAATATACATATAATAGTAATTCTGCTGATTACATGATACCAATCGTGATCGCTCGGCCATTCCCGTCATTCTTCGGGATCCCGCAAAGCAGCGCACGAGATGTTGCGAATGACATGCTACATTAGACTGGTTTACGAAAACGTCATTTCAGCAAGTCAAATGGTAACCTTTCAACGTTACAAAATATGTGTTTATACCATTCAAGTTTTTCAGACGAGTTCTCTAGGAATTCAAGTTGTAAAGCATGCTTATTGCCACTTACATGAGTCACAGTCTGTTAACCATAGACAAATATAAAAGCAATATATGAGTCAGCTGCCTTCGGCAGCTGAATAAATTCTTTGTTTCATGAAGGTACAACTCATTAAGATTATACAATCAATTGCACAACACTTATATTCCATGAGGCCTTCTAATAACAACAGCAACTAATAAACAATGTCATGTGAATACATGCACATAACATTAATACTATGTTACAAGCTGGCATACAAAACAATTATTCACTATTAACACAACTTAATTTGAGCAGAACACTCTGTTATCTTGAAATAGAAATAGCTTATGATTGTATTTGAAAGCATAAATAGAAACAGAGTGTCCGGATATTTTCTGGGATTGAATTCCAAGTCCGCAAAACAACAAAGGTAAAACATTGTTTTAAATATTCGGAATTAGGTCTAGGATGGTTAATGTCATGTTTAATGTATATCTTAAATTATATCTGTTCTTTTCAGAAAATGTTATTAATTTGCTTATGTATATTGTGCAATGCTTTTTTGTAAAGTAAGAACCTTTGTAAAATTTGATTTAGTACAATTACTCCAGAGGGTAGAACCATAATCAAATATTGAAACTAAATATGCATTATAAAATAGCTTTTTCATATCAAGTGTCAAATATTTAAATATTCGTCTTAAAAGAGTGAATTGACTCGATATATGATTACAGACTTTGCTTATCTGAACATCCCACTTAATGTTGATCTATTGTAATTCCGAGAAGTTTTTGAAAAGAGACTGAGTGTATCAGGCAATTATCTATCAAAAGCGTGAGTTTTCGAGAACGATTTATGTTATATTTTGAACCTAATAGCATACATGTTGTTTTTGTAGGATTTATAACCTTGTTATTTATAGTGCACCATTTATGTTATTTAAGTCTGCTCAATGGATGACACATCTGGACCTGTTGTATGTAGCGTGGAGTCACCAAATGAAGCTTCGTTGAAAGTTAAGGACTATTGGTCAGCCATCTTTGAAAAAAAATCCAAAATGGATTGGATATGATTAATTGAAATTTTCATCCAAATGCATATTGTAGGCATGAACATTGTCAATGATATAATAAATGACATTAATGCAACACTATTGATGTGAACATAATATCAGAAACAATATTTATTTGGCAGAAATAGTGCCCTTTATATTCGAAAAGTTTGATCTAGTTTGATCTAAAAATGGCACACGAGACATCATTTCTAAATTAAATATGCCATGTTATCACAACATCCACATTTCAAAGTCAATCATTGTAAAAAAAAGAAGCTATTTTTTCAATGGCATGTACTTTCAAAATAATCTCAATGCTATAGTATGGTGGCACTGACGGGTTTTAATTGTCAAACTATTATAAATGGCAACTATATTTTTGGATGTATTAAACACAACTGAGTGACTGTTGTGAATAGAAACATGGCAATACAAGAGTAATTTATTATTATATTCCTATAAAAACAGCACAAACTAAATAATAACATATGAATAGGATCAAATTACCTGCTTATCCGAATGTTTCACCATACAGCATGTTTCAATTTACAATTCACCTGCATGCTTTTCATGTGTATCATGTGCGTGTGTTGGAAGCACATGGCGTATAAAGAAAATCTTCATTTTTTACAATAGTGTACTTCGAATTTTGGATGATGTGATAACATGGCTTACTTTATTTAGAAATGATGTCTCGTGTGCCATTTTTAGATAAATGGACAATTCTATGGACAAAATTATTTAACATAAAAAACAAAACATCTTAGAGTAAACTTGCGTCAAACTTTTCGAATATAAAGGGCACTATTTCTGCCAAATAAATATTGTTTCTGATATTATGTTCACATCAACAGTGTTGCATTAATGTCATTTATTATATCATTGACAATGTTCATGCCTATAATATGCATTTGGATGAAAATTTCAATTAATCATATCCCATCCATTTTGGATTTTTTTTCAAAGATGGCTGACCAATAGTTCTTAAAGGTAGATCATTTACATAAATCAAGAACAAACGTGGTCCTAGTATTAATCCCTAAGGGACACCTGATTTGATGATTCTCTCCTCAGATTGATACTGTCCAACTCTGAATATGTGTGTCCTGTTTGACAGATATGACTGAAACAAACGTATTGTTAAAGGCGAAAAATGATACGAGTGCAGTTTGTATAATATTATCTCATGATCTACCATATCAAAAGCATTTCTCATGTCAAGGAAAACACTGCCAACAAAGTTTTCAGAATCAATGTGTTTCAACCAACAATCAACAAGGTGAATAAGTGCTGTTTGGCAAGAATGATTTTTACGAAATGCAGATTGAGCCGAATGCAAAATATTAAATTGTTGAAAGAAAGAATACAGATGCGCAGCAACATGTTTCTCAAAGATTTTGGAAATTGTTGGTAATAATGAGATAGATCTATAAGTGTTCGGGTCATCTTTTGGTCTAATTTTGTGTATAGGTAACACGCATGCTGTTTTTTTAGCAATAATAAATATTCCTTGATCTATGCATTTATTAATGATTGAAGTGATAGCATTAATGATGCAATCTGATGCTGCTTTCACAATACGAGGTCCAATAGTTTATACCATATATACCTGTTGCTTTATTTATATCTAATTTATCAAATATTTGCCTTACTTCGAAAATCGAGATGTAATCTATTTTAAATATTGCCTGTTTTAATTTATTATCAATACGTTTTTTTTAATTCAGCGTAGTTATTTGCATATAGTGGAGTTTTGTTTATTGTATTAGCACTATTAACAAAGTGTTTATTTAGAGCGTCAGCTATACGTTTCTCTCAATTGTAACATTATTAATATTTAAAATTGATGGTAATTTAAAAACAGTATGATTGGTCTGTGCAGATATTGATTTAAGATGCGACCAAATAAATTGAGTCTTTTTAGCTCTACTGGCCGAAGGCTGGCCGAAGGCCAGCAGAGCTTATGGGATGCCGAGTTGTCCGTCGTCCGTCCGTCGTCCGTCCGTCCGTCCGTCGTTAACTTTTGTCTCGTTAAGACGATAGGGCCTTCATTTTTCATCCGATCTTACCAAACTTTAACAGGTTGTTAATATCAATGAAAGCTCGGATGAGTTCGAAAACCAGCCAAATCGGACAAGTAACAGCGGAGTTATGGCCCTTGAGTTAGTTAAAAATGCTATATTGCTATATTTTGCCTCGTTAAGACGATGGGGCCTTCATTTTTCATCCGATCTTTACCAAACTTTAACAGGTTGTTAATATCAATGAAAGCTCGGATGAGTTCGAAAACCAGCCAGATCGAACAAGTAACAGCGGAGTTATGGCCCTTGATTTAGTTAAAAAGGCTATATTGCTATATTTTGCCTCGTTAAGACGATAGGGTCTTAATTTTTCATCCTATCTTCACCAAACTTTACCACATTGTTAATATCAATGAAAGCTCAGAAAAGTTTGAAAACCAGCCAAATCGGACCAGTACCAGCAGAGTTATGGTCCTTGATTTAGTTAAAAATGCTATATTTTGCCTCGTTAAGACGATAGGGGCTTCATTGTTCATCCGACTTTTACCAATCTTTATCAGATTGTTAATATCAATGAAAGCTCGGACAAGTTCGAAACCAGCCATATCGGATTAGTAAAAGCGGAGTTATGGCCCTTGATTTAGTTAAAAATTCTATATTTTGCCTCGTTAAGACGATAGGGGCGTCATTGCTCATCCGATCTTTACCAAACTTTATCATATTGTTAATGCCGTTGAAAGCTCGAACATGTTCGAAAACCAGCCATATTGGACCAGTAACAGCGGAGTTATGGCCCTTGAATTAGTTAAAAATGCTATATTTTGCCTCGTTAAGATGATAGGGGCTTCATTGTTCATCCGATCTTAAGCAAACTTTATCAGATTGTTAATATCAATGAAAGCTCGATCAAGTTCGAAAAACATTTATATCGGACCAGTAACAGCTGAGTTATGGCCCTTGATTTAGTTCAAAATGATATATTTTGCCTCGTTAAGACGATAGGGCCTTTATTTTTCATCCGATCTTTACCAAACTTTATCAGATTGTTAATGTCTATGAAAGCTCGGTCAAGTTTGAAAACCAGCCAGATCGAACCATAAACAGCGGAGTTATGGCCCTTGATTTTGTTAAAAATGCTATAATTTGCCTCGTCATACGATAGGGCCTTCATTTTGCATCTGATCTTTGCCAAACTTTAGCAGATTTTATGACTTTCTTTTTTACGTTATTATTTTTTATTTATTTTTAAATTTTCTTATTTTTTTATTTTTTATTTATTTGTTTTTAATTTTTTTTTTTTTTTTTTATTTATTTTTTTTTTTTTTTTTTTTTTTTTTTTTTTTATTTATTTCATTTTTTTTTTTTAATTTATGTTTTTTTTTTGTTTTGTTTTTTAATATTTATTGATTGATTTTTTTTTCTTTTATTAAATTTCGCTTCATTGATGTTATAAGGGCCGTTTTTGTTTTTCTTTAATTCATTCATTTTTTTTAAAAAAACTTTTGATTATTATTATTCTCTAAAAAAAAAATCTTGATTTAGTTAAACATGCTATATTTTGCCTCGTTTATACGGTAGGTCCTTCATTTTTCATCCGATCTTTACCAAACTTTACCAGATTCTTTAGTTATGGCCCATGATAAAGTTAAAAAGCTGTCTTTTGCCCGAAACTTTCAAAAAAACTTAAATGGCAGTCATTCGCTTCATTGATGTTATAAGAGCCGTGTAAGCCAGTAGAGCGTCTACATGCCCTCTTGGGCCTCTTGTTTTGTTTTTTTTTATCTTTTATTGCATTTGAAAAAAAAAAAAAATCTTACCTAAAGAAATCAGATGGTTAGTTGAATTCCTCCATTTTTTATATTCTGGCCATTTTTTTAGATGTATTGAACTTATCACGTAATTGTCTTGCCTCTTTAATTTTATCAGAGTACCATTCAGGCTGTTTTGGGCGTTTAATTCGTCTCTGTTTTAAAGGAGCATGTTTAGAAAGAGCATTATTTAACACTGAGTATATATATATTCAATTGAAGTATTTGGATCAGTGAGTGTATCAGCAGTATTTATTCTTGAATTATACTCATTTTTAAATTCTTGTTCATCAAAATATGCCAAATCTTGTACTTAATAGATGTGTGACCGTTTAGCGAATCTTGATTTTGTCGTTTAATTTTCCTAATAAAACATACAGGTTAATGATCACTCGTGCATATGAATGGTACTTTTATTTCAATTACATTTTCATGATTTGTAGTACAGATATGATCAATTAGTTTAGAACGTGAAATTGTCACCCTGGTAGGCATGTTAATTAATTGCACAAGACCTTGATTAATGAGAAAATCTGACCAAATTGGATTGTCAAAACCATCCGTAGGAGAGTAATTAATATTAATGTCACATAGAATGTATATTTCTTGGATTTCCTTTAAGGAAACGCTATACTGATCTTCAAAAGTATTAATCCAAGATTGTAAAAATTAGGAGGTCTATAAATAAAAGATAGAATAAATGGCTTGTTATCTGGAAAACGTATTTCTAGCCAAATACTTTATATTAAATCATGTTCAAGATCAAATATACGTACTGAAGGAATTTTATCACTAATGTATACTAGAATATCACCTCCCTGTTTATGAGTTCTATCTTTTCTTTCAAATTTATATCCATCTACATGAAGCTCATTATCCAATATATTTTCAGACAGGAAAGCCTAAAATATTAACAGAATCATGATGCCGAAGAAGTAATTTTAGGTCGTCAAGCTTAGGCATTATATGTTGCACATTTAGGTTTGCTATTTTTAATCCTTTTTGTTTTAATTTAAAGAATGATTCTGA
This sequence comes from Cyrtodaria siliqua, assembly GCA_037043455.1. Classification (NCBI taxonomy): domain Eukaryota; kingdom Metazoa; phylum Mollusca; class Bivalvia; order Adapedonta; family Hiatellidae; genus Cyrtodaria; species Cyrtodaria siliqua. The sequence goes on along the minus strand of JAWPHD010009823.1, from coordinate 88,627 downwards.
CACATGTGTATCCAGCCTTCCAATACCATCCAATTTACAATATGTGCTAATAGGTTCCAGATTTGTACAAGCACTATTATAGAGTTTTACATGACTGTGTACAATTTAAACCGCAGTTGTCGTTGGTATAGCTATTTTCCTTCAAAGGTTCGGAAGTTTGAGTGTCATTTACATAGTTACTGTTCGGAAAACAAGCACCATTTTCATTTTCATTCACAGGTTTGGAAATATAAAAATATCGGACAGGGAAAGAAGCATTCAAGGGGACAGTCAACCACAAAACACAGAAACAAACACGCAAACAGACAAACAAGAAGGCAAAAGTAAGAATAAATGCAAACGACATCACAAACACAAAAGGGTTGACAAAAGGTTTGGAAGCTTTAGTGTCATTTACAGAGTCATTAGTTTGAAAGCAAGTACACTTTTCAGTATTACAGTGTGAACACAAATTTAAAAGAATATCGTACTTATTAGAACAGTTTGTATGATAGCAGGGTTCGTTCTTGTTTTCCTATTGCCTCCGTCTGAAGTCAACATTTCTATGGCTATATCTCCATCTCGGACGTATATATTGTCTTAAAGGTTGGAAATCCTGATGATTCTTATCAGTGCGGGGTTTAATAATCTCACAGGATGTATGTATGTTTTGTACTAATGTACTGGTCCCTTTGTTGGATAAATGTATACCGTCGCGCATGAAGAGATGTGTAGCGACGGTCCCGTCCCCGTATATTAACCTTTTATGTAAACGGTAATGTTGTAAATATATAGGCAAAAGGTGACATTTTTTCTGAAACAAATCTCCAGCAGGAAATGGAACCCGGATAGCCGCGATGGAATGCGGACGATGTTATCACGTTGATGTGTAACACAGACAATATTTGCAAACAAGAAATGAGCAGATTTACGGTTTTTACCTTTCAATCTTTAAGAGTTCGACACAATCGCAGATTCAAGGAAGATAATTAATTGTCTATTGCGTTATAATTCATCTTTTTAAAACTTAATTGTATAATCACTAATAGTTTGCTTGTTTAAGCCTCATCTGTTTCTGCTTGTTTAAGCCTCATCTGTTTCTGCCATATGAGTTTTTAAAGAAGAGTTTTTATGTTTGTGTGTGGAAACGTCTAAATCTAGAATGGATATAAGAAAAGTTGAAAATGTCTAAATGTCTTCAGTGCTAGTAATATATGATGTTTTCACATAAATTGTCGCATAAACATAAAATAGTTTGACCAGAAGGATTGTGTATGTACATTTTCCGTCAATGCTAGTAATATATGATGCTTGCACATAAAGGATGTTGTCGCATAAACATAAAATAGTTTGACCAGAACGATTGTGTATGTACATTTTCCGTCAATGCTTGTAATATCTGATGTTTACACATAAAGGATGTTGTCGCACAAACACAAAATAGTTTGACCAGATGATTATGTATGTGCATTTTCCGTCTATCCTAGTAAAATCTGATGTTTGCACATAAAGGATGTTGTCGAATGCACACAAAATAGTTTGACCAAAATGGTTGTGTATGTACATTTTCCGTCAATGCTAGTAATATCGGATGTTTATACATAGCGGATGTTGTCGCATAAACACAAAACAGTTTGACCACAATGGTTGCGTATGTACATTTTCAGTCAATGCTAGTAATATCTGATGTTTGCTCATAAAGGATGTTGTCGCATAAAAACACAATAGTTTGACCACAATGGTTGTGTATGTACATTTTCCGCAAATGCTAGCAATATCTGATGTTTACACATAAAGGATGTTGTCGCATAAACACAAAATAGTTTGACCAAAATGGTTGTGTATGTACATTTTCCGTCAATGCTAGTAATGTCTGATGTTTGCACATAAAGGATGTTGTCGAATACACACAAATAGTTTCACCAGAATGGTTGTGTATGTACATTTTCTGCCAATCTTTGTAATATCAGATGTTTGCTCATAAAGGATGTTGTCACATAAAACACATAACAACGAAATAGTTTCACCAGAATGGTTGTGTATGTACATTTTTCGTCAGTGCTAGTAATATCTGATGTTTGCTCATAAGGGCCGTTGTCGCATAAACACAGAATAGTTTGACCAGAATGATTGTGTATGTACATTTTCCGTCTATGCTAGTGGTATCTGATGTTTGCACATAAAGAATGTTGTCGCATAAACACAAAATAGTATGACCAAAAGGGTTGTGTATGTATATTTTCCGTCAATGCTAGTAATATCTGATGTTTACACATAGCGGATGTTGTCGCATAAACACAAAATAGTTTGACCAGAATGATTGTGTTTATGCATTTTCCGTCTATGCTAGTAATATCCGATGTTTGCACAGAAAGGATGTTGTCGCATCAACACAAAATAGTTTGACCAGAATATTTGTGTATGTACATTTTCCGTCAATGCTAGTAATGTCTGATGTTTGCACATAAAGGATGTTGTCGCATAAACACAAAATAGTTTGACCAGAATGGTTGTGTATGTACATTTTCTGTCAATGCTAGTAATATCTGATGTTTGCAAAGAAAGGATGTTGTCGCATAAACACAAACTATGTTGACCAGTATGTACATTTTCTGTCAATGCTAGTAATATATGATGTTTGCTCATAAGGGCTGTTGTCGCATAAACACAAAATAGTTTAACCAGAATGATTGTGTTTATACATTTTCTGTCTATGCTAGTAATACCCGACGTTTGCAAAGAAAGAATGTTGTCGCATATACACGAAATAGTTTGACCAGAATGGTTGTGTATGTACATTTTCTGTCAATGCTAGTAATATCTGATGTTTGCTCATAAGGGCTGTTGTCGCATAAACACAAAATAGTTTGACCAGAATGATTGTGTTTATACATTTTCTGTCTATGCTAGTAATATCCGATGTTTGCAAAGAAAGAATGTTGTCGCACAAACATAAAATAGTTTGACCACAATGGTTGTGTACATTTTCAGTCAATGCTAGTAATATCTGATGTTTGCTCATAAAGGATGTTGTCGCATAAAAACACAATAGTTTGACCACAATGGTTGTGTATGTACATTTTCCGTCAATGCTAGTGATATCTGATGTTTGCACATGCAGGATGTTGTCGCATAAACACTAACTAGTTTGTTCAAAATGGTTGTGCATGTACATTAATAATATCTGATGTTTGCACATACAGGAAGTTGTCGCATATACACAAACTAGTTTGTTCAAAATGGTTGTGCATGTACATTAATAATATCTGATGTTTGCACATACAGGAAGTTGTCGCATATACACAAAATTGTTTGACCAGAATGGTTGTGTTTGTACATTTTCCGTCAATGCTAGTAATATCTGATGTTTGCACATAAAGGATGTTGTCGCATAAACACAAACTAGTTTGACCAGAATGATTGTGTATGTACATTTTCCGTTAATGCTAGTAATATCTGATGTTTGCACATAAAGGATGTTGCCGCATAAACACAAAATAGTTTGACCAGAATGATTGTGTATGTACATTTTCCTTCAATGGTAGTAATATCTGATGTTTACACATAAATGATGTTGTCGCACAAACATAAAATAGTTTGACCAGAATGGTTGTGTATGTACATTAGTAATATCTGATCTTTGCACATAAAAGATGTTGTCGCATAAACACAAAATAGTTTGCCCAGAATGGATGTGTATGTACATTTTCCGTCTATGCTAGTGGTATCTGATGTTTGCACATAAAGAATGTTGTCGCATAAACACAAAATAGTATGACCAAAAGGGTTGTGTATGTATATTTTCCGTCAATGCTAGTAATATCTGATGTTTACACATAGCGGATGTTGTCGCATAAACACAAAATAGTTTGACCAGAATGATTGTGTTTATGCATTTTCCGTCTATGCTAGTAATATCCGATGTTTGCACAGAAAGGATGTTGTCGCATCAACACAAAATAGTTTGACCAGAATATTTGTGTATGTACATTTTCCGTCAATGCTAGTAATGTCTGATGTTTGCACATAAAGGATGTTGTCGCATAAACACAAAATAGTTTGACCAGAATGGTTGTGTATGTACATTTTCTGTCAATGCTAGTAATATCTGATGTTTGCAAAGAAAGGATGTTGTCGCATAAACACAAACTATGTTGACCAGTATGTACATTTTCTGTCAATGCTAGTAATATATGATGTTTGCTCATAAGGGCTGTTGTCGCATAAACACAAAATAGTTTAACCAGAATGATTGTGTTTATACATTTTCTGTCTATGCTAGTAATACCCGACGTTTGCAAAGAAAGAATGTTGTCGCATATACACGAAATAGTTTGACCAGAATGGTTGTGTATGTACATTTTCTGTCAATGCTAGTAATATCTGATGTTTGCTCATAAGGGATGTTGTCGCATAAACACAAAATAGTTTGACCAGAATGATTGTGTTTATACATTTTCTGTCTATGCTAGTAATATCCGATGTTTGCAAAGAAAGAATGTTGTCGCACAAACATAAAATAGTTTGACCACAATGGTTGTGTACATTTTCAGTCAATGCTAGTAATATCTGATGTTTGCTCATAAAGGATGTTGTCGCATAAAAACACAATAGTTTGACCACAATGGTTGTGTATGTACATTTTCCGTCAATGCTAGTGATATCTGATGTTTGCACATGCAGGATGTTGTCGCATAAACACTAACTAGTTTGTTCAAAATGGTTGTGCATGTACATTAATAATATCTGATGTTTGCACATACAGGAAGTTGTCGCATATACACAAACTAGTTTGTTCAAAATGGTTGTGCATGTACATTAATAATATCTGATGTTTGCACATACAGGAAGTTGTCGCATATACACAAAATTGTTTGACCAGAATGGTTGTGTTTGTACATTTTCCGTCAATGCTAGTAATATCTGATGTTTGCACATAAAGGATGTTGTCGCATAAACACAAACTAGTTTGACCAGAATGATTGTGTATGTACATTTTCCGTTAATGCTTGTAATATCTGATGTTTGCACATAAAGGATGTTGCCGCATAAACACAAAATAGTTTGACCAGAATGATTGTGTATGTACATTTTCCTTCAATGGTAGTAATATCTGATGTTTACACATAAATGATGTTGTCGCACAAACATAAAATAGTTTGACCAGAATGGTTGTGTATGTACATTAGTAATATCTGATCTTTGCACATAAAAGATGTTGTCGCATAAACACAAAATAGTTTGCCCAGAATGGATGTGTATGTACATTTTCCGTCAATGCTAGTAATATCTGATGTTTGCACATAAAGGATGTTGTCGCATAAACCCAAAATAGTTTGACCAGAAAGGTTGAGTATGTACATTTTCCGTCATTCCTCAGAGATAATCTTATTCATCTCTGCGACGGTAGGCCAGTGTGCTAACCACTCGGTCACCGCACCTCCCACTGCTCTAGTAAGGTCATGTAGATATAACAAGTGTCGGTGTCATACAAACGTCCATAACACAGTAATCTAGTCAAAATCGTTATATAACGCATTTTATTATTTTTTTATTATTATTAGTCCGCTGTTTTTTTGTTCAAATCAAGATTGTATTTTATGTTAGTACACAAGCCTCGTTGTCTCAAAGGTTAACATATGGCGATAAACAGTTAAATAGTATTTGCTCTTCTTCTTTCAGTTAAAACACATTTAACTTTAACATCTTTAACATCTCTAGAAATTCCAAAAGTACTATTGCAAGTGTTGCGTTTTCATATGTACTGAAAATATTTGCAAAAAATGTACTACGGAAGCCTATGGGACCTCATTAGTTTTTTCCTTATGTTGAAACCATCTAAAATCAACCCCGAAATACTAACCACAGAATGTGCCATTTACATATTGATAAATATTTGATAAACTCAAAGCGGCATATTTATCGAGGGCATATTTATCGATAGCACGTGAGAGAGAGAGAGAGAGAGAGAGAGAGAGAGAGAGAGAGAGAGAGATAAGAAATCCATGGTTCAAATGTATTTTATCTCAAAAAGATTTTAAAGCGGAGTCAGTTCTTTCTGAATTAAGTTGAATGTTGTTTAACGGCTCATCAACACAGTATAGGTTATTTGGAGCCGCCCCAGAGAGTGGGGAAGGATACATAGGAATCCGGGAACCTTATTATCGAATATATTCCTATGGTTCTTTAACGTGCTCGGAGGATAGACCGATACACGGGACCGTCCGGTTTACGTCCCATCCGACGGACGACAATGCTGGAGTAAACTTTGAAATGAAATGAAATGGATGTATACGTCCCTTTAACACGTGTACAGGTCCTGTTGGGACATCGTCCTCGGAGGGAGATAAGATGAGGTATTTTATATTTCCACTGGACATGACACCAACAGACGGAAAGTAGGTTGATGTTTCAAAACCACGGAAGTTATGGGCGGTGCCATAAAATGTACCTTCTTTGCGCAATGTCAAGTCATCTGGTCAGTATTCTGTGATAGTCCATATAACATTCTAGGTCTGACAGTCCAGTCCATAAACTTGCATATGGACCTCAGTACCATACATTATTAGTTAAATGTTTGATAAACACAATAAGGTCTATTTATCGATTGGTAACAATGTATAGGCACGCTTAGAACTGGAAACATAACTGCTTACAGTAAGGTGATTAGTACTTACCAAACTTGAAAGGACAAAATGTTTCTAAACCATAAATTCTCATTCACGCTCCCACTCTATTTTATTCGTCCCATCCATTTTCAATTGTACGTGACGTCACTCTGTCTCCACGGCACTGCGACGTCGGCGACGTCCCGACGTGCAAATGAACTCCTCGAAGTTTCGGTGTATTCCTTCATTCATTTGGGAAAAAACGAACGTGTTATTTGGAAGTGATACCATATTTTAGTACATCGAGGAGTGAGACATATATTCACGCGGTTCACGGTTAAACTTGTTTAATTGATTTATATGCAGTTTTGCCTTTGCTAATTACCTGTTTTAGTACGCTTGAAACTTTAATTGTTAATTATGTCTTTAGTGCTTTATGTGTGTGTCGGTTCAAGTTACTTGTTATACTGCCTTGCCGACTTTAAATAAAACGTATGTGATATTTTAGTTTACCAGAGTCGTTTCCGAATAAACTAGCTCTACTTATTTTTGACGCCGACTGGTTTAAACGTGATTATAAAATAGCATGATAAAAAGAGAGAGAGAGAGAGAGAGAGAGAGAGAGAGAGAGAGAGAGAGCGAGAGAGAAAAACACTATAAAATGTGTTCCTTTTATTTATCGTATACAAACACTGCTTATTGTTGTAAATATTTGAGATAAAATAAATGTGAACCATAGATTTCTTAGATCTCTGTTTCAACTAAAACATTTAATTTTACATTAGAGTCATTTCTTTATGAATTCTGGAGGAAATTGAAGTAAAATTGATTTATACGTCCTGGTACAGGTCCTGTTGAGATGAGGTATTTTATATTTCCATTAGACATGACACCAACAGGCCGCTCAACGGAAAGTATATTTATGTTTCAAGACCACGGAAATGGTTATGGGATCCATAATTACAGATTAGGAGAGTAGGCTTGGTGTTAGGTTTGAGTTCATAGCAATAGTTTTTCTCTTGGGGGTTGACATGTAATTCAATTAGGATAAAAAAATAAATATTTAACGTTCTCAGAGATGTAATAGTTTTAATTGTTCGGGACGCTTGTCTCAGCCAAGATATTTTTATTTGTTTTGATTTTAAAGATTAAATTTTACAAGTTCTTAAATAAGATGTATAGCAGTGAAACAGACATGTTTAATGGTAAATAAAAAAATAACTTACTTTTCAAAAGAAAAACTAAAAAAACAACTGCGAAAGTTGTTTTTGATAGTGCATTTACTGCAAAATTCTGCTGCGGCAAAAAAAATGAAATATAAATATATATTTTTAGACAGTTTATCCAAATATAATGTTAATATGTTGGATAAATGTAAAATAATACACTCTGAAAGTTGCATATCAAAATATTAGAGTTAACTGAAGTTATTTGAGATTTTTTTAATTTTCTGCAATCCCAGCAACAAGAATTTTACATGGAAAAAAGTCACATCCAAAAAGCAGTTTTGCTGTTAATTAGTTATTTCTCAACCGATTCTAAAAAGTAAGGTATTTATATTTACCACTAACAAGTCCAGTGCTAATGATGGCACAATGATATAATCCCGCTAACAACAGCCATATTTTAAAACATATGTGCACCGTTTATAATCCTACTGACGACGAGTTTAACTCTTAAGACACGATATAAACGGCTTTAACCAGCCAGACCAAACCCCAAAATGGAGGTCGACTTAAAGGGCATGTAGCGACACAGCCAAACCATCTTTCTTATTGAGAGTTTTGAAATACTTGAATAAGGGTGAAAGAATTACAAAATCGGATGATAAACAAAGAAGATAGTATCATTTGAAGTTTCTGTTGAAACGGATATGGAAGCGGCCATTTTGGGAGCTATGACATCACGGTTCTAAATGACCATATATGGAATATTTATAAATATGAAAATTGACTGATTTATAGGGAAAAATTTACATCAACTGTATAAAAAATATGTAATACTTAAAGGGACACTGTCCGTAAGTAATCAGATATTGAGCATAACCAAATAACTGTCTGACTTTTATTCAGTGAAATGTGTACATGAAAACATGAAGATAGACCCTAAGAAGTATGTAGGAATACATTCGTGAGTTTGATAAAAAAAGAGTTTAAATTATAATATGTAAATAAAGTGGGACCCACAATATTTACCTTTTCTGCGATCACGTGACTGTCATTAGCGCATTAGGTTTTCACCATAGTATGTATTGCGCAATATGTATAGCCCGCTTAGCTCAGTCGGGAGCGGCGTCCCACTACTTTACGCTCACGCACACTATTATTACTGCGAGTGTAAAGAAAATGTAATTTTAATTTGAGCTGGGAGTTCAAACGCACGAAGTGGATTTTCTTTTTTTTGTACCGCGATTGAATTCCGTTAAACAATTATGCTTTTAATTAGTAAATATTGAATAATGTTTAGTGTGTAATGTTTGCGAACATAATTAGTGTGTGTTTTATAAGCCTACAGTTACGGACAGTGTCCCTTTAATGGCAATAATGAGTTATATCACCAGTAAAAAAATCGTTCATTTGCAACATTTTCTTCGTTTTAAATGATATTTATCAATATTCCATATATGGTAATATGGAACTATGACGTCATAGTTCTAAAAATGGCGGCTCCCATATTCGTTTTAGAACAACCTTTAAATGGTCATATCTTTTTTGTCTATCATCTGATTTTGATAATTCTTTCACCTTTTCTAAGTTTTCAGAACGCTCAATAATAGAGTTTGTTTGGCTGTGTCGCTACATCCCCTTTAAGAGTTACCAACTCATATTTCATTTTACGCATATTCAATCACGGGTATTCTAAGAGCCGTTTAACTATACTTTTAACCGGCACAGATGCATTACTAAGTTATATGACCTGAACATCCGATCAGGGACTGTATATAGACGAGGGTCTCTATGGGGTTTTGGGAATTAAGGGAACATTGTCTGTTATTTATAATATTTTTGGGGAACAAGGGAACATTGGGGAAATATTTTTGGGGAACAAAGCAACATATTTTGGGGAACAAGGGAACATTGGGTCAGATTTTCGGGGTACACGGGAATATGGACCCCCTGGGAGGGCCTCATAGATCAACGCAAGGTCTGTGATATAAGGGGCGAAAATCTATTTTTTTCAAAACAGTGTGCGCCATGGTCCCGTGTTTTTTTTTAATGCAAGGGAAACAATTCTAACAAAGGCAGAGTTATCGTTATTGGAAATAATTATTCATTCGGAATACCTCACCGTTGTTTAAACGAGGCTGATGAACTTCTTCGTTGTTGGAATTTCTGTGTTTTTTCATTGTGTCCTGTAATGGATATTTGTTACATTTTTTAATCAATTAGGACTGAAAATGAATCTTTAAAGGTTTGTACACACTATTACATAGAGAATAATCATTGAGTTAACCGTCTGTCGCTATTGAGATAAATACGTGACCTCATTGATTTTTTCGTCTCTGTCAACTGTAGTTTCTCTTTCAACAACTTTCAGGGTCACTATAAATTTCATATATGGAAACCCAGAAAACAGGTTGGTCGTTTGTTTGAATTACCGATATGATGATGCATGTAAATTGTTGTTATGAGGTATACATAATTAATAAAGAATCTTTACAGATTACAGTTTGGTAATAGATTTCCAAAAACAATAACATTTTTTCTTTCTTTTCATGGAAACATGTCCAATACATTTGTAGCCAAATTATATAACCAGTTGTACCTGGGTACATTTTTTTTTATTGGAAACATGTACAATACTTTTGTAGCCAATGTAACCTAATGGACTGAGTGAAAAAGCTTGTAGTTTGGGCCAGGGCCATATATGATTAAGAATTATAAACAAAGTCCACTTTCGTCTTCCTGTGCCAGGTCCGAGTTCTGAACAGATGTAGGGGGTTGCTCTTACAATCATCACTCACTAGATTCATTTTGGAGTCCTTTAACCATTCGGAGCCATTATACTTGTAGTAGCCTAGGCGCAAGATATACAGCTCAGCTCACGCGAAACCCACATAAAAAGTGACATTTCACTCGATTCGGCGAGTTTGGAGGTAGCTAGTGCTGCGAGAATATACGCGAAGTAGGCGATTGAACTCTGAGTATCCATTTGGCGAAAGGACACCATTTTCTAGTGGTCAGACACTCCCTAGTTACTCTGCGTTGGAACCAATTAACAAGAGTACGCACCTGTGATGATTCATTATTAATATTAAAAAATCTGAATTATTCCGACAGTTTTTCAGTGCGCTTGAAAATTATGCAAGAACTCACCACAGTGCTACAAGAATGGGATAGCCCGATGCCCGGGGCTCCTCGAAATCCATTCCAGCAGGGTTCTGGAAATACGGTTGCCTGACGCCCCGGGCAAGTGGATAATGGGGGCGGGCAAGTGACCTTCGCAAATCTGGTTGCCCGCCACTTGCCCGACGGACATTTCCATTCCAGAACAAATCAAGTGGCAAACTAGCCATATCAGAATTCCATTTTGATAACTGAGTAAAACTGGCCGCTGTTTTTCGCCGCTAGCGATTGTTAATAAGATCAAACAACTTTCGGTACAATCAACAATCTTACCCCAGGCAGCTTAATTTGTGGCATTATTTCAATAAACAACTAATTAACCCACACGCGCATTTCACATCGTTCGAAAAAAACACCGTATAACAATTTATCCTGACACGACTGTCAGACGTGTATCCATCGGCCAATGAAATCGCTTCAATTATGTCCGTGACCTTCCAACCATAAACGTAGCTACTTTCAGATAATCTCTGAACGTCATTTGGACCTTCCACCAATCAAATCCGAAAACTCTTTCTTAATTTGCAAATATAATGCGTCAAAATAATGATTGACAGACCCATGTGACGTTATGTTTATGTTTAGATAATTTTGCCGAAGATTTTTTCGTAACGAAAATATGTTTCTTTTACTCGAAGCACTCGCTTATCAATCCGCTTTTATGAGTTATTTGGTGTATTTCATTGATATAGTCCGTAATTAAACGTATATGGAAGTGCATACTACACAAATAAGTTGCATAACTTAGCGATATGCGCATGTCATGGGTTTCCGCGATGATTTCGGAATAATCACGAAACATTTTTTCTCGAGTTCTGAACTTTTGCTGTTACTGCTACTACTTAAACAATTCCTATGGAACCCTAGTAAGGGAACCCCTTGTCATGCCTCTTGCTTTTATCTAATTCCCTTTAGTTACCATGGTTGCAGAAATTGGGGGCCCAAGTGACTATTTTTCATAACGTTTTTGTCTTGTTTCTTTGCTTGTCGCACATTTAAAGGAATACAATAGCTTCTTTTTTTCGGTCAACTGGTTAATTGTACAAACTGTGAGATATTAAAAGTTCCATACACTAGCTGACAAGCATATTTTTTTGGATGGTCATCAAAAATGATGGGGTTGTGTGTGTGGTGATTGGTGGGTTGGGAGGGCGGAATAAAATGAGTTTGTATACTGTCTCATCATTTTATGATTTAAATAACACAAATATGTAATCGACACAAAAGAAGAAAATGCAACCATTTTATTTTTTTATATGAATAAATACAATGTATTAACTAATTCATAAAATACATTCTCCCTTCCTTTTCTAGGTATAATGGTCCAAATTATGTGGCGGTCCGTCCCGTTTAACACAAATAATGGTACAGCGCCAATTTTTGGGGCAATTAAGTGTTCTTAAATGTGGGGCAAGTGACATTATGGGCAGGGCAAGTGACTTTTGAAAATCCACTCAAGACAAAATACTCCCATGTGTATTCTGAACTATGAAAACACTTGCAATAAAGTAATTAAAATGTGTTATACACAAATTTAAACAATAAGAAGTTTGAATATTTTGCCTGGCGTCGTGTCGGCAGTTTGTCACAACTTTGAGATCGACAATTTCTGACGTAAAACTACATTATCCTGCTATTAGGGTTGTGTTTTCTTTTCTCTTTGATAAGAAATACCATTTTTGGCATTCAAAACACATTAGTGCATGAAAAAAGTTCCTAATTGATGGTATTTCCAGTGCTCAAAAAATAGGATAGCCCGACGCCCGGGGCTCCTCGAAAAATGGATTTTTAAAATACAAGTTTGTAGCGACTACTTCTTGAAAACTATAAGTGATATTGATATGGGATTTTTCTAAAATGATCAGTATGACATGATGTTGGTCCTTCTCAAAAATCGTTTTGATTCGACGTTAAACATGGCTGCCAGTTGCCATCTTTGTTTACATAGAGTTATATAGTAAAAACTTGTAGCGACTACTTCTCTGAAACTACTTGGCGGATTTTCATGAAACTTAACAGGAACGTTGCTCTTGATGTCTAATTGATCCTAGCAAAATTTCAGATCGGCCAGAAATTCAAGATGGCCGCCACAGCTGAAAATAGATTTTTAAAATATAAGTTTGTAGCGACTACTGCTTGAAAACTATAAGTGATATTGATATGGGACTTTTTCTAAAATGATCAGCATGACATGATGTTGATCCGAGTCGAACATAATTTTGATTCGATGTTAAACATGGCTGAGTGGCCATCTTTGGTTACATAGAGTTATATAGTAAAAACTTGTAGTGACTACTTCTCTGAAACTACTTGACGGATGTTCATGAAACTTCGCAGGAATGTTGCTCTTGATGTCTGGTTGATCCTAGAAAAATTTCAGGCTCGCCGGAAATTCAAGATGGTCGCCACGGCTAAAAATAAATTTTCAAAATACAAGTTTGTAGCGACTACTTCTTGAAAACTGTAAGTGATATTGGTATGGGACTTTTTCTAAAACGATCAGCATGACATGATGTTGGTCCTTGTCAAAAATCGTTTTGATTCAACGTTAAACATGGCTGCCAGCGGCCATCTTTGTTTACATAGAGTTATATAGTAAAAACTTGTAGCGACTACTCCTTTGAAACTACTTGGCGGATTTTCATGAAACTTTACAGAAATGTTGCTCTTGATGTCTAATTGATCCTAGCAAAATTTCAGGTCGGCCGGAAATTCAACATGGTTCGCACAGACTTGAAAAGGCCCTAAATTTTGATGAGTTGCTTGAAAAGGCCCTAAATTGCATGTCAGGCCCTAAAAAGTCCCTAAATTTACTCTACACGGCCCTAAAAATTAGTTTTGGTGGCCCTAAATTTCATTTCGCACATTATGTGTTCTTGCTTCTAAAAATAGAATGAATTCAAGAACGACAACTCCTACAAAATTCTAAAAATAGAATGAATTCAAGAACGACAACTCCTACGAAATTAGATTTGTACTATTGTACATCGTACTCAGTTTGATTCATACTCGGTTATATTTCAGAGGGGAAGTTATTAGTCAGCCAACGACTGAGCCAACCGTGCAGCCATTTTTGCACGGCCGCTTTTGAAAAATCGCGGCCAATATTTGGTGGAGTGGGTGGGGTATAATTAAAAAAAATAAACCACAGGTATTCGGGGAGTAGCTTAGACTTACACTTGAATTTTTCGGAAAAAAAACAAAACATCATTTAAATACTAATCAAACATTAAAAACACAAATTTAAAAAAAAAAAAAAATATATATATATATATTTTACTATACTAGTTTTAAATACTAATCAAACATTAAAAACACAAATTTAAAAAAAAAAAAAAAAAAAAATAATTATATTACTATACTAGTATAGTAATATAATTTTTTTTTTTTTTAAATTTGTTCTAGTATAGTAATATAATTATATATATATTTTTTTTTTTAAATTTGTGTTTTTAATGAAAACTGTTTAATCTTAGGTAGGTCCAGGTTTATTGGCTATAAATACAGTAAAACCCAGCTAATGCAACCGCTTACAATATACACATTTAGTGGGCTTTTTTACAGGTGACTGCTTAATGCAGCACTATAGTTTGCAGAAAGCTATTAGAGGAGCTTTCTACAATACTATCATGCTGCATTAAGTTGCCACCTATCTTCTTGTAGGGGTCACTTTAGAGGGGTTTTGCTGTAGCAGTAAGCAGGAATTTTAGTCAAACGCATAATTATGCTATAAATATTGAGGCCCTAAATTTAGCGAAAATGTCCCTAAAAAGGCCCTAAAAATGCCCTAAATTTAGGTTTGAAAAGTCTGTATGAACCATGTTCAAGATGGCCACCACGGCTAAAAATAAATTTTCAAAAAACAAGTTTGTAGCGACTACTTCCTGAAATCAAAATCAATCAGTAGAGCTTCAAGGTCATTGACCTCTTGTTTAGGTTCACATGCATATCCTTGCACACCTTTCTTGGCAATAAAATATTTACAGAATTCACAAAATTTAAAGTTATTTAAGGATGTTTTATAAAACGGCGCTTCGATTTGTTTGATTTATATTTGACTTTTGACATTTCAATTTTGACCCTTGGGATTTTTGAGTCAAGGGTCATTTGACTCTTCACTTTTAAAGTCTATTGAGAACCCTGACAGGGAGGGTTCTCAATAGACGCGTACACGCGCGTTTTGACGCATGGAAATTCAATTTGACCCAATTCTGACGCAGCTAATTTACCACCTGTGCATTTTTATGATGCGCATGTATTTGCTTCCAAGCATCAATCCAATACACATGTACCTATTTTCGATAGCCCAAACATCACAGTAATGAGCACGCACTGAGTGATTGACACCTTGCCTGACGACCTTGATCGCCTCTCGACCAATCAAATTCGCCGCTGTCACAGCTTGTGGCACAGAGGCGAAAATAACCTGTCTGTAAATGGTGTCACTGTGTAATCTAATCGCTACTATTGTGTTAATAATTTAACGATTATCTTTGAAGTTTATGATGCTTTTTGCAGGTGGAGACTATTATGACTTGATTGGATTAACTGTTTAATTGATTGCTACCGGCTTCTGATTGATTACCGGTTAATTAGACTGAACTGAGATAAAACAAATGCTAGCGCTCAAACGTGAAAAATATAAAATCGGCAAAAATAAAATTGACTTTATTTGTGTTTGTTGACGTTCTTTTTTATTTGTGTTTGTTTGTTAATTTTGTTTTACGCACATTTTAAAGAGCAAAGAAATATAATTTTAATGAGGATAATTTAAATATTTATAAATCGGCGAAATGTACATAAACAGCGCGTATTTTAACCTGGGTTATCGTTCAGTCAAAACTTACCGGACATTACATTACCCATTGTGATATTTTGTGCTGACATACTATTTTTGTGCTGTCGAGTAACGGACTTTATTAATTTATATATGTTCAATATACAAATGGCGCAAAGAAATATATTTTCATTTAAGTCGTCGTAGTCTACGAAACGGCCTGTGTGTTGGGGATGCACTGTGTGAGGTAGTCTCATTTATTTCTGACCCCGAAGAAGCAGAAAATAAGAGAGCTAGTGTTATAATAACACCAATAACATAATAATTAATAAAATTCCTCACCGCCTGATTGGAGGAAAAATTAGGGCAAACACTAAAGTGTGTCTATACTGCAGCCGAGGTGCAATCTTGTTTGGCCCAATTACATGATGAATTATCAATCATCGAATGTGTACCGGTAAGCCTGTTTTCACAAGCATTATTGAATAATTGCCATTTCAAAGTAGGGTGATTCTGCCTTTCTATGCCGTCTAAAATATATGTCTTTCAAAATAAAGCGAGCACTTTTAGAACACTACTTAATGTGACTGTGCGTGTCTCATGTTCTTGTTCTAGTCAAAAGCTGTGCATCCTAAAGCATTATAAAATGTTTTAACTGTACTATGTTTCATACTTGTCATGTACATATCAGAAGAAATATAGTTTACAAATGCATGCAGAAGATTTTAAAAGGCAATATATCGCGATATATATCGCGATAATTTAATAAATATTGCAATATATCGCGATATTGGATTCTGATATCGTGACACCCCTAAATACAATTATATATTAATAATAATTATGTGAAATAATTCCTGAAAGTAATGCAGCTGAACATGTGCCAGTTTCAAAATTCCTATCTGTGATATGACCTCGAGTCGTTGTTTAGAGGGGTAGTGAAAGTTCTTTCTTAATTATTTGAACTCAATTTAGAAGCATATCATAGATCAGTGAATGTGAACAAGCACAGGTCAGATGTAAATATCATTCAATCAAAGCCATTAGATTACCAGTAATGCATATTAATGACTTCCTGCCCTGAAGCCAAACACATGTCACACAAATATCAATGGTGGGCATAGACAAGTGTTAATTGGTTTATTCATTTTGTTATTTGCACATTTTGTGTCCAGGGTAATAAAAGGACGCGTGTTATTGAAAGGCCCCTTGTTTAATTTTTGGTGTTTGGTGACTTAAAAAAATATATACATATAGATCTATTTATTTTGTGCTCAAGTCATTTTTGCCAAATGCTAAAAGTTAGAGCCATTTTGATATTTTTTCTCATTTGGCTCTATTGGCGATGCCCAGAGCTGACCCTGATAGAAAGGGGGACAAATTAAAAAAATACCCATACCAGACTAGACCAGGCAGACTTATTGCCCATGATTACCAGGTGAGCGATCTAAGGCCATCCTAGCCCTGTTGTTAGCTCTACTGGCCAACGACCAGGCAAGCTTATGGGATCACTTTTTATCCGTCGTCCGTCCGTCTGTTAGCAATTTTATAAAATCGACAACTCCTCTGAAACCGCTTGAAGGATTTTGATGAAACTTCATCCCAATGTTACTTGGGTGGGCCCCTCTCTGATTTTTGTTTTTCATGGCCACCAAGATGGCTGCCATGGCTAAAACTAGGTCAAATTTAAGGAAATTTTAAATGACATCTCGTCCAAAACCACTTATTCCATTCTTGTGAAATATCATATACATGTCCCTTGGATTGGCCTCTATCAAGTTTGTGTTTTTCTTCGAATAATCAAAATGGCCACCACGGCGACCCAAAGTTTACAGAGTTATATAGGAAAAAGTTAAAAATAACATCTTTGAAACCTCCTCAGATTTGTGTTTTTCGCGGCCGCCAGTCATCCAGGATGGCAGCCATGTCTAAAACTAGGTAAAATTTAAAGAAATTTCGAACGATCACTTCGAAACCACTTGAGAGAAAGTGGATTTTCAAAAGTCGCTTACCCTGCCCATAATATCACTTGTCCCCCATTTAAGAACACTTGCCATAAAAAATTGGCATTGTACAATTATTTGTGAGGCGTGTCTAGGCTAGAGCTAGGTTTTAAACCCTTTAGCCAAATCTGGCTAAAGCCCTTAAAATTACTTTAGCCAGATTAGAATGTCTTTAGCCAGACTTTTGCCGAGATATTTTGGAACTTTAATTGAAGGCGCTAAAACCTCGCATTTGGTACACATCAAAAGTAAGTTAAAAGAGTATGCTTTAATATTAACCTGTAGGGTATTAATATTTCCATATCATATGCATGCTGCATTCTGCTTATTTAGTGCTTATAATTAAAAGTTGAGTTGCACAATATTCAAAACTTTTTAAAAATTGTATAAATTTACATTAATGTAGTGGTCGTGAAGTTCAAAAAGACCGTCAGCCTTTAAACAGCATCTGTGGCTGATTAATTCTTAAACAGTGTCACACTTCATGCACGCGAAACCCACACTTTACTCGATTCGCCGAGTTTGATCGTATAGAGTTACGCGCGTATCTACGCGGAGTCAGTGTTTGTACTTGGAGAATTCACGCGGCGAAAGTACGCCATTGTCGAGTTACTCACACTCCGAGTAGAATCCAATTACTATGAGTGCACACCTGTGGGGATTTATTATTTCAACTTGTCCGATATCGCACTTGAAAAAACAATCAATCGCCAGAAAAAGTACAAACAATGAGACGCTTTTATGTGCAAAGTTGACATGACTGATAAATACAATGAATAAATTTCGAAACAAATATATATTTCAAACTTTTAATGCATTTAATCACAAGTTCTGTTCGTTTTTGTTGTCCAAAAGTCACAGTTTTCCTACCGACATAAATACCCATAATCCTTGGCCATGTATGTATCTTTTAACAAGGCGGCACTAATAACGGGTTTATGACCCGGAAATCTTTACCATTTTTTTCTGATTATTTCTGACTAAAGAACCCACAAATGTAATAATAAACAGCAGAATAGTAAAATTTGTTACAAAGAAAGACTAATTAAAAACATAATTATAATTTCCAGTATAATAATTACTAATTGAATGTTATGTTCAGTTGCCACGAAGCCGGTAATAGGAACCGCCATATAACTGTCCTGACCCAGTAAATCTGGGCATTCAAATTTTCCCACATCCGCTTTTCCAAAACAAAACTAAAGTCTTCTGCTTCGATTTTTTCTAAAGTTATTGAATATGTATGCATTAAAATGACTGCCATTAGAAAAAGTTGCACCTTTTTCCTGTGCAGTTTCGACTCGACGAACTCCGAGTTTGTCTACGCGGAATATGGTGACGTACTTTCGTGGCATTTTATCACCGAAACTCAGCATAATTAAGCGATTTGTCACTCGGCATGAAAGAGTAAAGTGGGGGTTTCACGTGAGCTGTACTGTATGGATAATATGGAGCGCGGGGACCCAAAATAGTTGATTGACATCGAGAGGCGGAACAGTGGGCGGCGTCTATCGCACGGTCTATCGCACAAACAACAATTTGACAGCGGTTTTCAATAAACACTGCGATAATTAGTTATCGGTCCATATTGATGTCATTCGCCAGTTTGGGTTTCTTTTCGCCTATGATTAATGCGAGCCTATCGTGTTAAATGGGAGCACCGCATAATTTGGACCTTTATTATGACACACTTTGAAGAAGCGTGGCATATTGCTTTGCAAATGTCTGTCTGTCGGTCGGTCCGTCCCGATGTCTTGTCTTCACTAACTCCAAGAACAACTGGCACTACAAACTCGAAACTTGGCAGGAATGTTTGTGTCATGGTGTTGTTGTGCACCTGCCCTTTTGGGTAGATTGGCTTAAGAAAATTAATGTGGTTGCCATTGTAACAAAACTTGTAAAAAATCACTAACAATTGCTTGTCTTCGCGATAACTCAAGAACAATTGGCACTAACTCGAAACTTGGCAGGAATGTTTGTGTCTTGGTGCAGTTGTGCACCTCCCCTATGGGTAGATTCGCATAAGAAATGTGGTTGCCATGGTAACAAAAAATTGTGAAAAATCACTAAAAATTGCTTGTCTTTGCAATAACTCAAGAACAGCTGGCACTACTCGAAACTTGGCAGGAATGTTTTTGTCATGGTCTAGTTGTGCACCTCCCTTTTATGGTAGATTCGCATAAGAAATGGGGTTGCCATGGTAACAAGACTTGTAAAAATATCACTAAAAACTGCTTGTCTTCGCGATAACTCAAGAATAGCTGGCACTACAAACTCGAAACTTGGCAGGAATGTTTGTGTCATGGTGCAGTTGTGCACCTTCCCTTTTGGGTAGATTTGCTTAAGAAATGTGGTTGTACTGGTAACAAAACATGTAAAAAATCACTAAAAATTGCTTGTCTTCGCGATAACTCAAGAACAACTGGCACCACAAACTCGAAACTTGGCAGGAATGTTTGTGTCATGGTCGTTGAAGGGGGGCGTATATGTTTTACAAACATCTCCTGTAATTAATTGGAAAAGTAAGGTAAAATGTATTTTATTGTATTAGCTTAATAATACATTTTCTTTATTCATATAAAAAAATAAAAATCTTGCATATTCTTCTTTGTGTTAATTATTATGGCTCCCCCACACAAAGTGTGGTAGGGGAGCCATATTGATTTTGTGCTTTCTGTCTGTCTGTAGGTCTGTCTGTAGGTCTGTGTCACAAACGATGTCCGATCAATAACTAGAGAATGGTTGGACCTAGGGTCCTCAAACTTGGAAGGATGGTTGGTCATGACAAGTAGATGACCCCTATTGATTTTGGGGTCACTAGGTCAAAGGTCAAGGTTGCGGTGACATTGACTATCAAAACGATGTCCGATCAATAACTAGAGAATGGTTGGACCTAGGGTCCTCAAACTGGGAAGGATGGTTGGTCATGACCAGTAGATGACCCCTATTGATTTTGGGGTCACTAGGTCAAAGGTCAAGGTTGCAGTGACATTGACTAACAAAACGATGTCCGATCAATAACTAGAGAATGGTTGGACCTAGGGTCCTCAAACTGGGAAGGATGGTTGGTCATGACCAGTAGATGACCCCTATTGATTTTTTGGTCACTAGGTCAAAGGTCAAGGTCGCGGTGACATTGACTATCAAAATGATGTCCGATCAATAACTAGAGAATGGTTGGACCTAGGGTCCTCAAACTTGGAAGGATGGTTGGTCATGACCAGTAGATGACCCCTATTGATATTGGGGTCACTAGGTCAAAGGTCAAGGTCGCGGTAAAATTGACTTTCAAAACGATGTCCGATCAATAACTAGAGAATGGTTAGACCTAGGGTCCTCAAACTTAGAAGGATGGTTGGTCATGACCAGTAGATGACCCTATTGATTTTGGGGTCACTAGGTCAGACGTCAAGGTCGCGGTGACATTGACTATCAAACCGATGTCCGATCAATAACTAGAGAATGGTTTGGACCTAGGGTCCTCAAACTTGGGAGGATGGTTGGTCATGACCAGTTGTTTAATTATTTTTTAATTTTTTTTTATTTATTTTTTTTAATTTTTAATTATTTTTTTTAATTTTTTGCATAAAAAGTTTTAGGGTCGGCCCTTAAAAAAATAGAGTCGGTCGGGTTACCTGAACCACACATATTTTTTATGTGGCCTTACTGATACAGATAGTAGATACAGTCACAGGGATACGATCTCAGATCAATAGAGAACGGTTGGACCTAGAGTTGTCAATTACGCCTGTTCGGGCGAGTGGGGGAGCCATACGTTTTTGTCCCATGGACAATAACAATTTCTAGTTAAATATTTGTGTTACTTAAATGATGAGTGTGATGTTATACAAACTCATTTTATTTCATGGGGTAGAAAACATGGAGATAGCCCCCCCCCCCCCCCCTCCCCCCCCCCCCCCCCCCCCCCCCCCCCCCCCCAAAAAAGAATAATAAAAATATTGCTTTGCAGCTTGTGAATGGACATTTTAAAAACAAGTTTGCAGTGACTATTTCTTGAAAACTATAAGTAATATTGATATGGGACTTTTTCTAAAATGATCAGCATGATATGATGTTAGTCGTTGTCGAAAATCATTTTGATTCAAAGTTAAACATACATGTAGCTGCTAGCAGCCATCTTTGTTTACATAGAGTTATATAGTAAAAACTTGTAGCGACTACTCCGACGAAACTACGTCACAGATTTTCATAAAACTCACAGGAATGTTGCTCTTCATGTCTAGTTGATCCTAGCAAAAATTTCAGGCCAGCCGTAAATTCAAGATGGTCGCCACAGCTAACAAAATAGATTTAAAATAAATAAATTTGTAGCGACTACTTCCTGAAAACTATAAGTGATATTGATATGGGACTTTTTCTAAAACGATCAGCATGACATGGTGTTGGTCCTTTTGAAATTATTTTTTATTAAACATGGCTGCCCCGGCCGTCATTTTTTTTACATAGAGTTATATACTACTTTGAAACTACATGTACTTGACAGATTTTCATGAAACTTCACCTGTTCACAGAATGCAGATCTAGCTATCAAAACCTATCAGTAGACCTTCAAGGACATTTACCTCTTGTTTAATTTAACAAAAGATGCAAGTTAATCTGTTCCATTCACAATGGAACTCACAAAATCACTAGAAAACTTAAAATCAGATGATTGATTGACATGCAAACTTTGGTTTTCTTGGTGAAGAAAATCATTAAATAAAATTGATTGACATGCAGACTTTGGTTTTCTTGGTAAAGAAAATATTTAAAAATGTCTGATTTAAAACCCTGTAAATACCTCATAAAATCGCATTTGACAAACAAGTGCTTTGAGTAAAACAAATTGCATTTTCTTAACGAAAAAATCCTTGGCTATAGATTCTCTAAACGAAAACATAATGTCACTGTGGGTCCGTCAGTCATTCTTTTGACACATTAAATTTGTAAATTAGAAATAGTTTTCTGTATTTGACTGGTCAAAGTTCCAAATGACATTCAGAGATTACTGGGGAAAATCTTTGCTTGCAGCTATATTTATGATTGATAGGTCACGGACATGATTGCCGCGATTTCATTGGACGATCGATTCACGTCTGACAGTGGTGCAAGATAAATTGTGATACTGTGTTGTTTTTCAAATTGTGTGTGAAATGCGCGTGCGTGTTACTTAGTTGGCCAGTGTTTAAATAGAGCATGGAAAAGTATTACCAGAATTAGAGAATGGCATTCAAAGGAAAATGCAGCAAAACTTTGATAAAAGATAAAATTGTGTGTAGAATGCGACTGAATTTTATAGCTTTTATAGCTTCATTAATATGAAATATAACACCAAAAGAGCTATGATGCTGTATCGGTTCTGATAGAAAGAGTTATATACATGTACCTCGTGTCGGAATTCCCAATTATCACCTCATGAAATATTCTTATACATGTATTATGCAAGGACAGTAAACACCTTTTATAAGAAATAAAAATAAAAATATACTGAAGTTCAGAAGATAGCAACAAAAAAAATGTTAAAAATTGCTACAAAAAGTTTTGAGTTGGGCCATTTTTCGTGGGTAGGTAGGGAATCAAACAAACCAACATTTCTTTTATGGTCGGTCTAAGGTAAAAAATGTCCTGTATAATATGCATATGGAAGGCTAGAATCCAATATGAATTTGTATTGTTTCTATTTCAGCTATTGAGTTGAGCTAACTGCTTCGTTGGGAAGACACGGTTTGAAGGATGGCGGACCGTTGATCCGGAGACGCTGTTGGAATGGCTGCAGATGGGACAGGGGAGGAGCGTGACATGCAGCTTATTGCCCCTGGAACAGCTGTGTATGCTTCTACTCATGTCCGATAATGTGGACAGGGTGTTTGAAAGGTAAGTTGCGGTGGCCGGGCTGTTAGCATACTTGCCTCTCGATCCAGAGGTCCTGGGTTCTGTTCTGGGTGAGGTCATTTACCTTTTTTTTTCAAAATGCACTTTGGGGTGTTCAGGTATTAATTTTCAATAACCCAGCGATTATCACTGGTACCCTTCCAATTCGGGAAAATTTGCATGGTATACATGCACAGTGTAGCAGTGTGTGTATACATGCACAGTGTAAGCAGTGTGTGTATACATGCACAGTGTAGCAGTGTGTGTATACATGCACAGTGTAGCAGTGTGTGTATACATGCACAGTGTAGCAGTGTGTGTATACATGCACAGTGTAGCAGTGTGTGTATACATGCACAGTGTAGCAGTGTGTGTATACATGCACAGTGTAGCAGTGTGTGTATACATGCACAGTGTAGCAGTGTGTGTATACATGCACAGTGTAGCAATGTGTGTATACATGCACAGTGTAGCAGTGTAGTCTATTGACAATGATGATCTTTAAAGGGAAGCTTCCGGCAACACAAGATTTGGGGGTGGGGAAACATACTTTTTGCGATTGGGAATGGGTCCATCTATCAGTACCACTAAGGAAAAAAACGCTGATTAACCTACCACCTAACACCCATATCACCCCTGGCCCACCTTGGGAATGAACAGGAACCCTTTGGGTGAGACAGTCTGTGGTGGTGATTGTGTTTGGATTTCCATGCAACTGCTACAGAAATTGCATTGTGAATTTGGCTTGTTACAGCAAACCTATATTTTCACTTAAACCAGGTCATATATATATATATGTGTGTGAGCAATAACCTCTTGTCTGTCTGTTGCATGTTTACAGCACAGACAGCAATATGTCTAGAAATATGTAGTTGTGTTGTTTTTTTGACATTTTAAGTAGGACCTATTTCAGGTTCAATTGTGGCCTTTCAGTAGACACTAATTTGTCTTGTCTGTTTCCTTGTTATATGTGGTCCCTCTGCTCGTAAAGAAAACATAAACAATCTACAATATTTTCTCTAACAAATACCAGGGTTTATTATAATCATGGCCTTTATCAGAGGCAATACTGTATTTCCCCTAACAGACCTGGGCTGCTATGCAAAATGCCAAAGTGGTGCTATCGAAAATGTATTGAAATTTGAAGTTGTTTTTTTTTTAAGGTGAGGGAGGGGCTGGGGAGTAGGGGCGCTTCTATTAGGGGAGGAGCTCTTATTTAGGGGAAATATGGTAGGTTTCATGATAAATGAAAAGTCCTGTTTAAACGTTTTTTCTATATCATGAAACCACTTCCAGGTTTGAAATTAAGGGTTGTCCGCTTGTCCGATGCCATGTAGATTCTACTGGGGACAAGTTAATTGTCTCGGGTGGCTTGTCCGACAACTAAATTTTATATCAAGAAATTAATTTTACATCTTTAAAAATGAAAACTTGTGAAGGAAAGAATGCAGTATATAAAAGCATATAAAATGTTTACAAGTTTATTATTAATAAAATGAAATCCATAATGATATTGTTTTTGTATCACTTTTACCAAACTCCCCGCAGTGGTTACTTCCCCTTTCTGTTACAGTAATCACTGCCACCATATATATTTATAGTTGAAATCCAGCTATTAACAGGGTTCAAACTAGGCCTGGATTTTAGGGAAGAAGTGAAGTGACTTCTCCCTCCAAAGAAAATAGAGAGAAGTGACCGAAAAATAGGGAGAAGTGAGGGAGACACGATCTTTTAAATTAAGCGCGCAATCGGTTATTGTTAATTATTAACTGATATACATGTATACACCCTATTGGTTTTATTCACACTCACAGGCACTCTTTACTTATATATATATATATATATATATATATACTGTAACTATAGAAGAAAGGATTGAGAGAAGAATTAATATAAATATATTGCATGTATCTTTATTTATTCATCTTTCTATCATATTGTAGGACCCTATGAAGGGTCTAAATATGATTCTCAAACTTCTTCCTAAAAGGCTTATTCCTCATTAAGACATTTAAGACCAATTTATGTGTTTTGTTTCCCAATTCCCAAGCTAAAAACAATATTTAATAAAAAAAAAAAAAAAATCCTCCATCCAAACTTATGTACCTATCCGAACTACTATGACACTGCACTTTTCAAGAAGTAAAATATTGCCAAAAATTCAGTAGAAATGTCATTTATTATTAACTCTTTTTCATGCATTAATTTGTTTGGAATGCCAAAAGGTCCGTTTCATCAAACAATTAAGAAAACACAACTCTAATCATTATTCGGTGGTATCATTTAGTATTTCAGATTATTGTTTCGATCACGTTTTTAACACGCACTTGTCTAACAGTAACGTAACCTACGATTGGTCAATTGTTTAGCTATAAGCAATCTCATTGGATAAGGCGTCTTAATTTGTAAACAAAACATGGCGAGGTGCGAAAATTGCCTCAGGGGATATCATAGACTTTGTAGGAAAGTATGCTCCTCGCGGGGTTTCTACTGTGCTCGATCAAAGCAATTAGCATAATCCCTTCCCAGATATGTCTACGCCTGTCTTAAGACATAAACAACAGGCCAATTAAAGGACTGGTTACATTTCGCTTGAGGGCGGGGAAAAAGCGAAGTGGTCAATCTGAAGGCGACTTAAAATTCGCCGTCGGCTAAAAAAAAAGCGAAGTCGCTTATGTCGCCTTCCAGGTCAAACACTGTATTAAGTTTAATTTTTTGGTTAAAAATGTTTTTTAGGTCAATATTCCAACTTGCTTTGTTCATAATATAGGAAAATAGTGTGAAAAACGGTATCTGGTTACAAAAAATATTTATTTATTAAAAAAACCCACAATTTTAGCGAATATGAACACCGTTTACTTGGTTACTTGTAAACAAACTTGAATTCCGTCAAGAACATTACAGAAGATGCGCGTAAATTTAATAAAGACCTACATATGTATTTAAATCTATGACCGAAGCCAAAACAAAGAATGTTTTCAACATCTTCTCGAAGGTGATGATGTTATTGCCAATTGTAATCACATGGCTTCAGCTATCGTCATGTGATTTGTGTAGTGGCAGGGATTATTGGCTACATTATCACTGCGCGGAGGTTGCCCTTTTACTTGAAGTGCGGGGACAAGTAAATTTGGCTGGGACAAGTAAATTTTTTAAGTTACTTGTAAGTGGCCGAAAAAGTCCATTTCAAACCCCGACTTCACGTATGGTTATAATAAATATCTAGCGGAATATTATATGGGGCGGAGCGAACAAAACTCATATTGTGGCTAAAAAAAATGGTATAAGTGAAATAATGTATATTAAACTGTTTAATATAACTTCTTTCACCAATAGGTGTTTGCCCCCTACATATCATTTGGTATTACATGCAAGTTGACATGTCAATGCCCTAAATGTCACATGTCAATGCCCTAAATGCCACATGTCACAGATAATGGTCTCTCAGTACAGAATTGTAATAAAATATGTATGTTTGTACTTGACTGCCTTAAACACACCACTTTGATCTTAACTGTTTCAGGTAAAACAAGGAAAGTGCCCTACATTGCAGTAATGTCATGTTTTTAACTATAAAGGACAGAGTCCTACATGTTTCAAATTGAGTCCCAAAATGTACAACTTACAAACTTTTAACTTACAATCCCAACTTTGATAGGATGTACAAAAAATAACTAAATTTAGTATTAAAAGCTCTTAAAAAACAAACCACTTGTCTATCTATTTGTACAATTATATGAAGCACAAAGGTCATATACCTAACTAACTTATTGATTAGACTATCTGTTATGGACCGTAACCTTAGATAGCCTTATATATACCAATTTACATCACAAAATATTTTGGCAGGCCTGTTTTGTATCCCAGAGGTAGTTAACAGAACTTTCTCATGCAAACCAAGCTGACCATGGCAATGTTTGTATAATGGATGATAGTTTTGGGGTTGTGGGCGAGCTAGGAATGTTTTAGAGTTGGCTTTTTGTTAACCAGGTTTTCCTTGGAAAACTCTGATCATTAGACGGGTGGGCAACGTCAAACTCTTTAAGTTTCCACTCATTAACTTCTGTATTGCGTCGAAACTTGCAGGGTAGCTTATATGGAAAGGAAGCTTGGGATTGCATTTGGGGTCATTGGGGTCAAGGTCAGTGTTACTAAAAATAGGAAAACGGTTTCTGCTCAATCGCTTAACATAGGAATGAGATATTTCAACGAAACTTGCTGTGCATGTAGCTTATATTTGCCTTACTAACAAATCGTTTCTTTCTTAACAGTCCTCATTTACTGTGTATGCATTTATGTTTGTGATTCACATGTCATTCTATGTTGTACACTGTTTATATCGCTTTAATAGAAGAACTTCAACTACTTCATTTATTTGATAAAACGTGTTACTTCATTTTCATCATACCGGCCGGTAGTGTAATAGCATTTCAGATGGAAAACCTGGTTTTCGTGGAATTTCCACGTTTCTTGTTTGGTCATGGCTTCATAACTTGCAGTAGGAGCAATCCATGTCAATACGGACAGAGGGTAAATTCGGACAGAATATAAAAACTAAAAGTATATCCACTCTCTGACTTTTTTCTGTAGTCACTCACTGTTACCATCTATAAATGATGAGGTCTATGTAGGAGATATGATGTAAATGTATAATCATAATGTGAATTGCACATCTTTTTGAAAAATACGCTTGAGTGTCCATATTTACCTGTTTATATTTCCTGAGGTTTAGCATTTCCTTCTAAAGTCGGTGTCGCACAGTATTAGGTCCCTTCAGATTAATTTCATTAAATAACTCGTGAAGCCGAGAACCATTTAAATGAAAACAATTCCCAACAATGTTTCCTTTTGTTTTGGGTTATCTCTGGCATATGGTGTCAGACCAGTCAGGAAATACTTCCGGGTCGTAGGGTGCTGAAATAGTTCCTTGAAAGAATCCAAAGTTTCTAGTTTGCATGTGTTTTTCCCAAGATTAGTTTCTATTTCATTGTTAAATCTAACCTGAGGTTAAAGTAGTATGTCTGTTGTCATGAATAGTAAGTATTTTACTGTGTTTGTCAGGATTATTTCTTTGGAAAGTATGAGCACAGAGGTTAGGTAGAGATGTGGTTTTGACAGATGTTTATTTCAAAATACGCATAGTGTGAATGAATGACGCGAAATGTTGAAAAACTGAATCGGTGTTTTATTCCAGATATGGGACCGTTTGCTAGCCAAATGTGTTTAATACACAGAATAAAAGTGTATTTAAGCGAACGAATGTTGTGGAACTTGTGACTGATCTCCAAATATAGCCTACAGTACAGCTCACGCGAAACCCACACTTTACTCTTTCACGCCGAGTGAGGAATTCAGAAATCGCGTAATTTCGCGGAGTTTGGACGATAAAACTACGCCGAGTAGAAATCAGCTACGTGACGAACGACTAGCGTAACTTCGCCGAGATACTCCGCGAAGACAAACTCGGCATTCGCCGAGTCGCCAATTATACAGGTAAATGACCTTTTTAGCGGCCTTGAACGAACGACTAGCGTAACTTCAGGTATTAAAATGACCTTTTTATCGGACTTGAATGTTTATGTCTGAAACAATGATGAACGGCATTCGTACAGGTAATGTACATCTGCATAGATCTACGTGTTTTATTTTTATGTTTGTTTTAAATGTACACTGTGCGTGAAAGTAATAAAGTTACCTTATAGTTGACGTTTGTGCTGCTGTACTCTCAAATGCAATTAAACACAACTGTCATGAGGACGAAATAAATATTTAGTTTTAATCTGTAACGGCAACCAATGCTAGCTTCCAAACACAAAACTTAAATACACACTCTATTTCTTAGCACACGTTGTCTTACACGTTGTCAAGCGCGTTGCCATGGTCAGGACTCTGAATCAGGCGTTTTCATGTGTATTGAGCAGAGTTACGATATTGTAAAATATTGTAAAGTACATGTCGCAGTAACCAGGTTAGTTCACGCTTCCATTACACTAGTATAGATAATTAGGGACGTATCGTGGTATCGTGGTATTCTCTTGGATAAATAAAATATGTTATGTAATATGTATACTGAGTAAAGTACAGTATATACATGTGTAAATACATATTTCGTTTGCGTGCCTGATTGCCTTAGATGTTTTGTGGTATGAACCTACGTAAGTGGATTTTAAGACCAACTTTATAAAAATATTTGCTGATTTTGTCAAATACGAGGTTTGATCAACAAAAAAAGTTGATACTGGCCTTATAATTCCTTAATTACAAGTTATTTGGAAAAAAAAACATATTATGAATTTAGTCCGTCCATTGACAATTTCCTTGACATATGAAAATGTTCAAAAGTATGGTGTGTTTTTTTTTTTGAACTGCACCTGCCGCAATCCGTCGCACCAATAATAATACATAATGAAATATTTAACACTGGCACTGCAGTAGGCTATCTATTTATAAAAATGATGTAAAAGTATCCTTTAACCTAGTAACCAGGGCATCCATTATTGTTAACAGAGGTTTGGTCGTAGAAACACTTAAAAAAAGTATAAAAGTCGAACAGGAAAAGCAGCTTCCCCAGAATACAGTTAACTCTAAAACACGCAAAACGACAAACATGAATGGAAATGTTAATATGGAATATGACGTCAAAAACACACAAAAAAGGTTGACAATAGGGCTGTCGTCTTCAAACGGTCAGTGGCAAAAAAGACTGGGGTTTAAACCAGGTTCTAGGGTGCACCAAACCTCACAAACCCTACTGTCATCTCAAACTCGAAGCTAGTTTTGAGAGCATAACTCATTCCTTCTGATTCATATGGTGTAGTCTAGTCGATATATCGCAACATCTACATCGTTCTTGGTTTGTGATCACTCAGTTACATATTAACATCTGCTAACAAACACTAAACTATTGTGAATTAATAAGAAAAACACTAAACTATTGTGAATTAATAAGAAACAAAAAACACAGAGTCCTCATGTTTTAATATACAAGCATGTTTTATTTGTGATATTGTGAATACTGTTACTAGTAACAATGACATTTAGAGCTACTAAACAAGGAAGATATTTGCTTCCTGGTTCAGTACGACGTCCACAAGAAGCACCAAATCCGCACGAGCGGCTTTTTCAGAACATCGGAAAAGGTAAGACAGTTTGTACACATTTGTATGATTACACAAAAGTAATTAAATTGGTCTAAAGTCATCGCCCTGGCGATTTCCTCTATTCACGAATTAAATCGTAGTTGTAGTGGGAGGGTAATTCTTTTTTTTACAATTGTGTCTACCTGCATCTATTGTTTTTTTTTCTTATCGATGTTTAATAATGATCTTACACGAGTGCCTGATTAATATTGATTTATCAAACGAGTTGGATACTGCGTCCATTAAGTTATACCAAGCAGCATTTTACGCGATTTACATATTCCAAAAGTAATTAAAATTTAATCGTAGTTTAGTCGGAGGGGGACTTTTTTTTAATAGTGTCTACCTGCATCTACTGGATGTTATCGATGTTTAATAATGATCTTACACGAGTGCCTGATTAATATTGAATTTATCAAACGAGTTGGATAAAATTATATGATGTGAGGCTATGCGAGAATTTTATCCAAATTGTTCAATAAATTCAATATATAGTGAAAGGGATCTCGTTGCATGATTTCTGTAATCCATGATTTTTTTTTACAATTGTGACTACCTGCATCTATTGTTTTGTTTCCTTATCAATGTGTAATATTTAATGATCTTACACGAGTGCCTGATTAATATTGAATTTATCAAACAAGTTGGATACTGCGTCCATTAAGTTATACCAAGCAACATCTTACGCGATATACATATTCCAAAAGTAATTGAATAGGTCTAAAGACATCGCCCTGGCGAATTCCCTTATTCACAAATTTAACAAAAGTAAAACTGAAATAAGCCTGAATATTTTTACATGTAACTTGCAGTTGAATATGTCTATACACTTTTATCTAGACTGTGCTATACTTGAATATTAAATATAAAACGTGTGTATTGATCTATGCCATACTCATAGCGGGCACGCGGGTATACAATAGGAAATGAAATTAATCTGATTGCACTTGCTTTTCGTTATCTCCGGTACTATTATGCACATAATCAACAGATACATGTACATGACATGATATACGAACTTGTGCACCGATATAAATCTATTTGCTGATCAAACTTTTACCTGAAAAGAAAGTTTTAATATGTTTAGAGAGCAATATATTGCACTGAATTGCCAATTCCGATTGGTAGACCTCTACTTGTTTTTATCAATATAATCTTGCTTCATAATTTGATTAATACTCCTCGTCACAATCAAGCATTTGTTGTGTGCGCGTGCCTATATTTATTACATTACATACATGTACTTGGTGGCCCGTGATTGGAAATATTCTATTCGATTCTAAAAAAAAAATGGCAGACGCCGAAGGAAAATTACAGTTAATTAAATTTTACGCCGAGATACGCGGCATCCTTCACGCCGAGTTACGCGGAGTTCACAGGTGTGCACTTTTGCTTAATTGGATTCTACGCGGAGTAACTCGGAGTGGCTTTCACTCGGCAATAGCATACTTTCGCCGCGTGAATTCGCCGAGTACAAACACTGACTCCGCGTAGATACGCGCGAAACTCGTTACGACCAAACTCGGCGAATCGAGTGAAGTGTGTGTTTCGCGTGAGCTGTACTGTATATTGCATTGTGTTCAATGGGCTGATTTTGACTGGTCTGACACCTAGATGGACAAAATGCATTTTTCTTATTAATGGCCAAATCCAGTTGATTTTTTCTGTGGAAGCTTGCAGCTGAGTGAGAAAAAAAAAGTTGATGTTAAATTTTTGAATTTTACAACAGAACATGTTTTTTTGCAATTGAAATAGAATGTGTGTGTTTTAGGGTGGAATTTGGGGGTCCTAGTGATTTGGAGTGGCCCTAAAGCACTTTAAGTAGGCTCTCAAGTGCCTTTAAGTGGATTAGTGGCAAAAGGTAATAGATCTGTCACAATTCCTACAACAAATGGCAATTTTATTATTTTAAGGTACCGTATGAGGCTAAAATCTGAAAATGTATCGGTACTGACATTTTGACATGGCGCGACTCTAGGAGGAGTCTTACTTTGTATCGAAAGCCTGAGAATCTGTAAATTTTGTACGCGATGATGGGTTTTACAATCTGAAACCGAAATATACAGAAATTTATGGAATTTAGCATTTATTTTAGTTTTTTGTTAAACATGGTGTAAATCCCACCCATTTTTCTTCATTAATTCAGATGAAATCACTATGCAATGGCATACAATTGTAATTTAACACATTAATTTGGTATTTTGTTAGAGATAATGGTATAATCCACTGAAATATATACTATTCTGGTGTGTGATTCAGTTTGTCTTGCTGTTGCCCAAGACTTGAATGTATTAGTGGCCTTTAAAACTGCTACAGGCATATGGGGTAGGCTTAGCTTTTGAGTCATTACTTCAATTTTGTCTCTTTTTTCTGGCATTTTATAGCCCAACTGTATCTTTTATTGGACATTGTGCATGTAAATGTGCTCCAAAGCAGCCTTATGGTCTATTGTGTGCCTCAAAAGTGTTGGAATATAACAGAATGTCTGTTTCTCCATGAAAAATGAAGACATTTCATGCATGAGTGATTTTGATATCTATACCTCACATTATGTGTATATTTTAGTTTGGTATATAGAAGGCAATGTTTGAAAACTTTACTTGATGGAAATATACCAAACGGTTAATTTATTTTGGCATTTTTTCTAGTTTTGTATAACGCGTCTTAAAATCCTTGATTTCTATTAGCCGAATGGGTCTTTGCATGCAGGAATTGAACCGAAAAGATATTAGGTCCTTGCCAAAGCATCTGATTTTCCATTCGGTAAACCTTATTGGTCAGTTAGATGTATTCGATAACTATTTTTGACAAATGTCGCGACTCTTTTAGGTGTCAGACCAGTCAGGAAATACTTCCGGGTCGTAGGGTGCTGAAATAGTTCCTTGAAAGAATCCAAAGTTTCTAGTTTGCATGTGTTTTTCCCAAGATTAGTTTCTATTTCATTGTTAAATCTAACCTGAGGTTAAAGTAGTATGTCTGTTGTCATGAATAGTAAGTATTTTACTGTGTTTGTCAGGATTATTTCTTTGGAAAGTATGAGCACAGAGGTTAGGTAGAGATGTGGTTTTGACAGATGTTTATTTCAAAATACGCATAGTGTGAATGAATGACGCGAAATGTTGAAAAACTGAATCGGTGTTTTATTCCAGATATGGGACCGTTTGCTAGCCAAATGTGTTTAATACACAGAATAAAAGTGTATTTAAGCGAACGAATGTTGTGGAACTTGTGACTGATCTCCAAATATAGCCTATATTGCATTGTGTTCAATGGGCTGATTTTGACTGGTCTGACACCATATGTGAGACACAATTTGGGTACCAGCATCAGTGGTGAAAACTGAACTTGCAAACAACTTCTGTATTTAGACATCTGGGCCCCATTTTAAATATCTTGGGATAAGTCTCAATTTTTAAAACTGTTCACATTTTTCACCTACGCATTCAGTGTAGACAATTATGTGTGCATTATGTGCAGAAATATCAAATGTATAAGCTGATAAGGAAATGAAATGAAATCGCGTTCACTTGTGAATTGTAAATCAAAGCAAAAAATTTAAGAAATTAACTTACGATCAAAATTGTCGTAAGTTGTTTCATAAAACTGGATCATCTTTATAATGGGTTAAAACAAGCAAACTCTGGCTTTAACATTCGTGCATGTTTTTCCCTAACAAATCTTTTTTTTCTATCTTAATGTACATGGACATAAATGTAGTATGTAAATTGATTATTCAGTCTTTCCCCTTATTATCACTTCAAGTTTATTTTCCTTATAGATGGTGACCAGTTATTTGTAGTTCACTTTTTATGTCCATACTTCTAGCCCTGACAATGCAATGGTCATTTTATATCATTTATTGTGTTTATTGATTGGTTTACAAGTAAAGCACATTAATGACAAAGCACTTTTCATGACTTGATTCCATTGTGATTGATATTTTCCTCAGTATACTTTGTATTGTATAGTATTATCTGTCATTAACAGGTCATATTTCTGGTAATGGTGGCCTAAATGGTCATGTGGTTTATTGTCATAAAATGTTGCACCTGTCACCTGGTTAATTAGGCATTCACAGCATAGTTTGTAAACGAAAAAATAGCTTGGTCAGCTAAAATGTTTCTATGATTGAATAAACAGCGTGAAATGTTTGGAAAAGCTAAAATGCTGTTATAGGGTTTTTGTATCCCAATAGGGTCTAGTCCCACTATAACATTGGCTCTCTCCCCCTTTTTCTAACAGATGATTGAACACTGTAGTAAACTGCCAAGTTGGTTGTACTGGTTTCAGTAGATATATATACAAAGTAGACAGGAAGCAAATAGCATTGGACCCAGGATCAAAAAGTTGTGGGTTCGATCCCCACCATGACCATGTCTTATGTCCCTGAGCAAGACACTATAATATCTGCATTTGCTTAGTACTGGTTCTACCCACTTAGTACTGGTTCTACCCAGGAAGACTTAGTACTGGATCTACCCACTTAGTACTGGTTCTACCCAGGAAGACATCTGGAGTGATTGTAATAAGTTCAGAGACGATATAAAATAAGTTTGAACTACGGTAAATAGAAAAGAGTAAAGGCCTTAAAAGGTTGTTAAACCTTAAAACTTAGCTTACGTTTGATCTTGAATCATTAAGTTAAGTGACTTCTTGAATCTGTACATGTCATGTAAATAGGGATTATGTTAGATTATGCAATTAGATTTTTTATAAATTCACGGCGTCCCGTTTTGCTACATTATAATATTAATTTTTAGAATAGTTCTAAGTAAATTGTTTCAACATATTATAACTAAACATTATATTGTACCAATCATATGTTTAAACATTTGGTAGAATTTGTTGAAATCTCTTTTTTTTTTATTTAATTATATGCAAGCAGTTTTAAAGTCAAAATGATACATGATTAATAAATCAAGGTGCTAATTTTAATGCATGATTTAAAACTTAATTCCCTTTAAAAGTCATCTGAATATCTCATTTAATCTTAACAACAAACTTAAGACAAGTTCAATGTTTTATTTTGATGTCACCTAATTCATACTTCTTAGGGTATCATCAGGGACACAGTCACTACTGCTCTGGCTACCCCAACATGATAATCATGTTATTGACCTCTTGGTGTAAACTGAATCTATACCAGCATACAGTATACACTGTCAGTTAATTTCTATTTTAAGTCATATCGACCCCTGTTAACTATTAGTTCATGATCCAGATATGTTTTTTGTAAGTCATTGTGCCAAAATGCCTCAATTGTGCCAATATTAATGTACATAACATGTTTTGCTGCCAAGGTTCTCCAATTTTCTTTCAGATCAAATGCGATTTGTATTTTATAATGAAAGAAACTTGATAAATACCGGTATGTGTTTCTGTGAAAGTTATGCCATGCAGTTGAGATACACACCCATCAACTTTATTTCAGTATTCCTGACTAGGCCTAAAAAAATATGTTTGGTTAGAGTTACCCGACCCTACCTATTTTTTCTGGTGAAACCTAGCAATTTTTTCCAATTTACCAGAAAAATATAAAAAAAAGGAGGGTGTTTTTTGGTAAAAAATGCTATATTTCTATATAAAAAATTAAATCAAATAAAAAAAAAATCCCTACCTACCCTACCTACTTTTTTCTGGCATGTAACCCTAACCACACATTTTTTTACGCCTTAATACAACTTCTAATACAGTAAACAGAGAACAGACGTATAATGAGGCTATTGTGATATAATTCAAAGTACCAGAGAAGTTGTTAACACTTTGACCACGGAAACTTTTTATTCAGTTTGGAATCAAGCACCTCTGTGGTCGAAGGGTTAACGACGTTGCGTTGTAAAACTTCTTGCCTCTCTCCGAGCGTTTTAAAACCCACTTCTCAAAGTGAGAACGATCTTTATGAATGGCAGGTGGTATAATTGTGTGGTCTGCCTCTACCACAAAACAAAAACAAAACCACCGTCATATATGGCCTAACGTGCTAAAAATAATTTAAAACACCATTCAAATAAACAAACGACCCATTTATGTTTCTATTCAATTTGACACAAGTCTTGTATCAGTTTCTAATTTCCAATTACCTTCCTGTGTACTGTCCGACATTTTTACCCATCTTTGTACATGCATGTATAGGGCATCTTCCCAGGCAAATACCTTCTATTAAACCTAATTCAAATACCTAGTCTGGTAAACTTTGAACAATAAATAAGATATTTATAGCCACATCTTGCCTACCCTATTCAGGAAGACAATATCATCTTTAAAAAAAAATCTCTGCGCATTTTAGTTGAGGAAAACTTTTATGTGATTTCAAACAGGATTAAATTATTTAAGTATTGAGTTTCTCTTAACTCATTATACATGAAGCTGTTACCAGATAAAACTACAATCTGAGTGGTTCCCTGCATAATCATAACAAATGCTATAATTGTAATACTATAAAATGGTAAGAACCGCTATAAAAAAAACACTATTAGTCAAATATGGCTGAACAAAAGCTTCTTAGTCGAATGAAAAGCCCAAAGCAATATATATACAGATTATTTAACTGCTGGGATCGATTATAGTTAAATCCTTTACGAGATGGTAGGCATGTGTTGTTTTTTCGAAGTAGCAAATGCGAGGCAGTGAAAAACATCAGCATGCCTACCATCTTGTGAAGGATTTTGCTATAAGGCCAAATAAAATTATACCTGTGTTTACTGTAACATTGCTGAAAAAAATAAGTAGGTAGGTAGGCATTTTATTTATTTTTTTATTTTATTTGTTGGCGAAGTTACATTTAAGGTGGCGATGAATTGAATTGAATGTTGTTTAATGGCTCATCAACACAGTATAGGTTATTTAGAGCCGCCCCAGAGAGAGGAGAAGAATACATAGGAATCCGGGAACCTGCCCTACTCTTATTATCAAATAGATTCCTATGGTTCTTTAACGTGTTCGGGGGATAGACCAATACACGGGACCGCCCGGTTTACGTCCCCATCCGACGGACGAGTCTAAGGGAAAGTGTCTTGCCCAAGAACACACTGACGGAACTCAGTGGCACCACGGAGGATAGAACCCGGGGCCTCCGGTTACAAATCCGCCGCGCTACCGACTGCGCCACGCCAGCCCCAGTTGGCGATGAGCTTTGATGAATGGGAAAATGTGGTATTTGGGTCATAATCAGATAAATGGAAATAATAACCTCCATCACTTTTTCTGTAAATATTTCTTCGATGTATTGAATAAAACATACAGTTGCTACGTGTTGACCTATTATTTATGGCAAGGAGATACCAGAGTTAATTTGATATTAATAGTTTCGGTACTTTTATGAAATTTCTCCAATTTTGTCCTAAAATGTCAAGTTTTTAGAGCACCTTACGAGGTGTGATGGAGGTGCTATGTCAAACGAGTCACAAACGTAGTTATTTTTCACAAAGGGAGAATGTTTTTATTTTACTTTTCAATTACAATCCTACTTAATCGTGTGATTGTAATGATAATTTTTGCAATATAAAGTAGAAAAAAATTACTAAGAAAAATGCGTAGCGGTAGTTCTGCTGTTTGTCAAAACGAATATTACTATGGTGCGTCACTTCTCGAGCCTGCAGTTTTCGACGAAGCAAAGAAAAAAGCATACAATATTTATATAAATACTTGTTTTATTCATGCGGAGTAGTTTTATAAATAAAAAAAACATGTTACTGATGACGACCATTTGTCAAGTTCATAACCTCCGTATGTGATCGTATGCGATCGTCTGGCAATTACAGTCTGTAATTACAGTCAAAAACAAACTAATTGGATTGATAAACTATCTTTTTTTGGGCATAAATCAAAAATTAGGATAAATCTTGATCTAATCTGAGTGGAATTATAGCTAAACTGTGAAGCTGAAAATTGTAGTGTGATGGACGTTATTATTTCCTTTTATCTGATTTTGACCCATTTTAAAAACTACAAAAGATAACAATATGAATTTGTGTATGTTTTATTGGTTCCCAAAAGGCATGGCAACAACTGGCTTTTTTCCCAATCACTTGCAATTATTGCAAAGGGGTAAAACAGTTTAATTTATAAGTCCGGAAGAGGGTAAGTTCCAACAGCAGGGCAATGAGCACATGAGTTGGCCGTGATGGCGTTAACATTATTTGTCAATAAAAAAAAATGGAGTCGGGGGTGTTTTCAGAGGGTCAGTCGGGTTACAGTAAACTATTTAGCCTCAAACCTAGCAGTTAAATAATATATTTATTACATTTTAAGTCAGTTTATATATGATTTTAACCGAATTTAAGCTTCGGTGATCGTTATCGGCAGATGACGTTGACGTCAGCAACACTTTATTGACGTCTTAACTCAAAATCTCTGTTAGTTACTTTTGTGTTCGAAGTTAGTTATTACTATTTAGCGATTATGAAATTTCTTGCACCTAGAAATCCCGATCTTTCAAATATATTAAATATATATATATACATGTAATAACAAACACAATAAAAAGTAAAGTAAAATATTTTATATATTATCATTCCCTCATAATTGTTCTAGGAAAAGATGAATTTTAATTCTTGTTTAATTGCTCGTTGACACATTGCTTCAGTTAATTATAGCTGCTCATTGGAGCAGCGAATGACACGTAGGAATCCTGCAACTCTAGCATGCCCTTCTCTTATTATCAAAACTTCCTATATGATTCTTTAACATGCTTGGAGGATAAATCCCCTATACATGGGACCGCTCATTCTACGAACCCATCCGATGGATGAGGCTATGGGAAAGCACAGTGCCTTGCCTAAGGATACACTGAAGTAACCATGTGGTGCCAGTGAGACTCGAACCCATGGTCACCAGTCAAATGTGTGCCATATCGGCCCTCGTATTAAAGAAATGATCATGTTAAAGCAAATGTTTAAAAGAATGCTACCGTATTTCCCCTTATAAAAGTGCCTCCCGTAATAATAGCACCCCCACACAGCGTTTTAGCCAGCCAGCCCTGCAGCCGTCTTTTGCACGGCCATTTTTGAAAAATCGGCGTCGAAGGACTAGGTATGATGAGGGACAAAATTGGCCCCAAATATTGAAAGTTTTAATGCACAAGTTTTGAACATCTAATTTAGCTACAAATGAACTGAATCAATATTAAAACTCATTACAGGTATGTTGAAGGCTCTAAATGAGTTTAAGAGCCTCACAAACAAGGCCTTTTCTTTCAAAAAATTACTATTTTTGTTCATTTTCAGCAGTTTTCGATCAGTTTTTGGTCTTGGAAATACAGAGCGCACCCTCGAGCACAGCTGATTTTTTGATGAAACAGGAACTTGATAGGGATGCATCATCAGCCAAAAAAATGTGTGTGCTCGGAGGTGCGCTCTATATTTTTAGGATAAAAATCTTGCCCAGAAAGGTCCAAAATCTACAAAATATAACAAAATTACCAAAAATACCATTTTTTGAGACCGTATTAAATCTTCTAGATAAATAAAATAAACAAAAATGTATTTTGAAGATAGAATATGATCAATTTACTTCAATATCCAAACAGATTATATGTAAATATCATTTTTTTGCATTTTGAATATATTGGGGGCCAAAATACCCCCTTATCATACCTTGTCCTTTGGTGGAGTAGGTGTGTTTAAAAAAAAAATTGTCGCTGAACAACACTTTTAAACTCTTACTTTCTCAATATTGTTATTTGTTTATTTTATAGAAGAAGGATGATCTAAAATGTACCTTTTTCACATTTATTAGCTCGACTATTCGAAGAATAAGAGAGTTTATGTAATCACCCCGGGGTCGGCGTTGGCGTCGGCGTCGGCGTCCCACATCAAGGTTTGCGTGTAAGCTGTGTTTACAAGTCTATATCTCTTACATTTCTTATTCTAGCACAACCAAATTTGGCCATGGGCTTCCTTATAGCATTATCTTAAGGGCTGCATAAGCAATTTTGGTTCCTGTAACCCATGGGCTCCCATGGAACCCAAATTATGATAGCCAATAAAATGTGTCCCATTTCACATCAAATTTTGCGTGTAAGCTGTGTTTACAAGTCTATATCTCTCACAATTCTTACCCTAGCACAATCATATTTGGCCATTAGCTTCCTTATAGCATTATCTTATGGGCTGTTGTAATTTTTTTGGTTCCTCTAACCCCTGGGCTCCCATGGAACCCAAGCTCTGATAGCCCTTAAAATGTGTCTGTTTCACATCAAATTTTGCGTGTAAGCTGTGTTTACAGGTCTATATCTCTTGCATTTCTTGTCTTAGCTGAACTAAATTTTGGAATTAGTTTCCTTATAGTATGTTGTAAAGGGTTGGGTAATTAATTTTGTCTTCTGCAAATTCTGGGCTCCCATGGAACCCAAATAGTGATGGCCCATAAAATGTGCAATAAAGGCAGATCTAGGTTTGCATGTAAGCATGTATATATCTATAAATTTGGTTTGGGATTTCTTATAGCATTATGCATCTTATTCATACTTCACTCATATTGGGGCATGGGCTCCCCCCAGCCCCCACTCCCCCCGCCCCCCACCCCTTCACAACTTTTTATTTTTTTTTACATATTTCTGTGTTGTTTTGGTCGATTCTTACACATATATGTTGCCCCCTCTCCACCACACCCCATGCCCCCCCTGCATCTCCCCCTCCCCCCCCCCCTGCCTCTCCCCCTCGCGCCACTTGAAACTCTAATTTTTTTGTTTTTGTTTTACATATT
Source organism: Cyrtodaria siliqua (assembly GCA_037043455.1). Taxonomy (NCBI): domain Eukaryota; kingdom Metazoa; phylum Mollusca; class Bivalvia; order Adapedonta; family Hiatellidae; genus Cyrtodaria; species Cyrtodaria siliqua. Next base: position 47,200 of record JAWPHD010009823.1, on the reverse strand, counting down.
TTTGTGTTGTTTTAGTCAATTTTTACACATATATGTTGCCCTCCCCACCCCCCGCCTCTTACACATATATGTTGCCCTCCCCACCCCCCGCCTTTCCCTCATCCCCACTCAAAACTCGATTTTTTAATTATTTTTTTAAAAATATTTTTGTGTTGTTTTGGTGAATTCTTACATAGCTTCTTACACATATATATTGCCCTCACCACCCCCCCCCCCCCACTACCCCCCCCCACCCCCCCTCCACCTCTCCCCCCCCCTCCCCCCCCCCCCCCCCCCCCCCCCCCCCCCTTGTTTTCTGATGGTATATACTAGCTATATAATTTATTATTCTCTGAAAAAATCGAATAGTCGAGCTGCGTTGTTCTCCGACAGCTCTTGTCTATAAAAATAAATTGCCCCAGAGACACCAAATTGTGAATTGGCTCTTAGCAAATTATTTTACACACCGTTTGCAGATTTGCGCACCCAAGTCTTGAATTTCTGCTTAATACACTGGCCCCACCTGTGTCATATGTATAATCAATTGTGATGTGTGTCATTTCAGTTGCCCTCCCAGAACTTTTCTGCCTGCCCTGTGTCGTATATTCCTTGATGACAGTGCCCCGGATAACGTGCTGGAGGTGACGGCACGTGCAATCACATACTACCTGGATGTGTCTGCGGAATGTACCCGCCGTATCGTGGCTGTAGAGGGTGCTGTGAAGGCCCTGTGTAACAGACTGGTTCTTGTGGAGATGGCCTCTAGGGCTAGTAAAGATTTGGCTGAACAGTGTATTAAGGTAAACTTTGTACTTTGTCTTTTTCGAATTTATTTCCAAAATTTCAGAATGACTCGGGGTATTTCTACTAACTCCATGTATTCTATCGGACTGCCCCTTTTACCCCTCACCCTATTTATTTTCAAAGTGAAATCCTTTATACCTGCATATAGTGTTCATAAATGCAAATCATACTTAGTAATTTCTAAGATAGGTAACTTTTTGTAAACTTACCCGTTTCTTACCTTTCAAAAAGAGGTACACTAGAATTAGCCAGTTGGTCTGATGGTCTGTATGTATACATTGTTCCATATACCAAAATGAAATTTCATGTGTTGGTTGTTTATTTCAGGTGTTGGAGCTGGTATGCACCCGAGAATCTGGGGCGGTGTTTGAGTCGGGTGGTCTCACATGTGTGCTCACATTTATCTGTGAGCATGGTTCCCATGTGCACAAGGACACGCTCCACTCCTGCATGTCGGTCGTGTCCCGGCTGTGTGGCAAGATGGAGCCCCAGGACTCGTCACTGCAGGGCTGCGTGATCTCGCTGTCTGCACTCCTGAAGCATGATGACCCATTTGTAAGTGATTTCAACTGTAGAAATCATTGTTCAAAAAGTCATTTTTTCTTCATGTAAAATGTTATCTGCCTTAAGTTCAGATAAACGTACAGTTTGGACTAGCAGTTCTAAAAATACTACTCAACATTTGCTAAGGATCACTTTTTTGCTGTCTGAATTTCTTGATGAAATAATAGCATTATTTCTGTTTTACATGAAACTATTTAGGGCAGTGTATGGTAATGTGATCTCATGACTTGATTCAAATTGTGGAATTGTTGAAGTATCAATGAAATTAATATCGTTATTGTGAATTAATTTCTAAAATTGTATGGAAGAATAAAAGTGATCCTTAGCAGATTTTGAGTAGTATTCTTTAAAAGAGGCTTGAGTCCAGAATTTTTTTGAGAATTATTTTCTAGACTTTACTGTGTTTGGCACGGGGAGAAGAGATGTTCCGCAGAATAAAAGTGGTGTATGACGTTTCATTTATCCATTCAATAATGTATTTAAAATAAAGCACGGAAATCAGTGAAACTATTTGTTAAATTTAGGTTGCTTAGTCACTTGGAGTTTACACAATAGGAAATTAATAAGAAAATAATTGATACTTAATGTTGGCATCGTCACTTGCAAAATTTTGGCATTGTCACTAACACCTAAATAGTATAGTTTTTGAGGTATTTTAAGGTATTTGTTTGTGTTATAAGTTAAGATTATAGTGTTAAATACCGTATGGCTTATTTATCTTTTGTAATTTATCTCTTCTATTTAACAATACATTTTCTGAATAATTAAATAATTTATTTTCGACCTAGTCGGGAGGCAAGCCGTTTTCAATGCTGATATTTTAATGCATACCTCGTTTTTTATGAGATTCTTAACCAGGTTATAAATATAACAAGAGCATACTCGTTACTTTCTAAGGTGAAAAAATGCAGTGATATTACATATTTGCATTGTCAAGAACATACTTGAAATGACTTGATTTTCTACGTTTATTTTGACTTAGCAGAGAATTGACACAGGAATCAATTTTGTCTGTCAGAAATAAATGTAAATTTTATAATACGAGTTACATATATACTAATTCAGGTATCCGACGGAGCACTGAGATGTTTTGCATCTCTAGCGGACCGGTTCACACGACGGGGTGTGGACCCGGCGCCTTTGGCACAACATGGCCTGATCGATGTCTTGTTGCAGCGGCTCCAACAGGCAGGGGAAACTGGTATACTATATATGTATTTCCTTTGTTTCAGTATTTATCGTGCTGGACATCAACATACATACCTTATCCGTTACTACTGGATTGTTTTCAGGCAGAAATTTAGGGATCCTGAAGGTTTTACAGAAGTTTGAAAGAAAGAAAATCTTGCCAGCATGACTTGCAATATTTGCTCAAATGCAAGGCATTTTTTGATTCTGAAAGCTCTCCTGTCTTTGTTTAAAAGCAACTATTTGTCGCATCCAGTTGTTTAAAATTGTAGAAATACTGTGTTTAAGAAATACAAATTCTAGAGTCTCTGAGAGCGTTAAATGTAAATTATCGCAAGTTGGGCAAACTCACTGGTAGCATGCTATTTAAAAGGCTAAGTGACCATTTGAATGGAGACCGTTCTGATATTAGGTGTATTACTTGATACAGTCTTAACCTGTGATCAGGGGTCATCTATAGGATGGAGGTGTAATGGTCTGTTAAGACAGATGACCTTTTAGTATGTCTATTTTTTCTGAAATAACATCGTAGAATCCGTAGAGTTGTTGCTCACCTCGGAAGTAAGGATCTGCTGATCCTTGTTAAGCCTACAACTTTCTGGTCATCTTTTCATGGCATTTCCTGAAGACTTTACTGACCTCTTAATGCAGGTGACCATTTCACATCGATATATTTGATTTGTATCTTGCAGGACCCAACACATCTGTGACAACGACCCCTGGCAAAGTGAGTGTGACCCCCGATGTCAAGTCCAGTCCCAGTGTTTCCACGGTGATCAGTCTGCTGTCCACCCTGTGCCGGGGCTCCCCCACCATCACACATGACCTCCTCAGGTCAGAATTGCCCGATGCTATCGAGATGGGACTCAAAGGAGAAGAAAGGTAGGGTTATGTGGACTTGAATACTTTCATTATATGGCAAAATGGTTGCAAGGCAATTTGTCTGTTATACAGGATCATAATCATAGTACTATTGCTGATATCTTTGCAGGACTCGAGACAGGTCTAAATTCCAGGGAGAACTTTTGCCCAAATGAAGAATTTCTCAATCATTTTCATGTTTTCCTTCTTTGTTTCATATCAGAAACTTCTCTTTCCAGTTTCTGACAGGCAGAAGTCAGCAGTTTGCTTATAAATGCCCTGTCTTTGGCTTATCTTATCAATATGTACATTAATTAAATGACTAAAATGGCTTATCAATATGTACATTAAACGACTTAAATGGCTTACCAATATGTACGTTATATGAATAAAATGGCTTTCCTTATCTATATGTACGTTAAATGACTAAAGTGGGTTATCAATATGTACATTAAATGACTAAAATGGCTTATCAATATGTACATTAAACGACTTAAATGGCTTACCAATATGTACGTTATATGAATAAAATGGCTTTCCTTATCAATATGTACGTTAAATGACTAAAGTGGGTTATCAATTTGTACGTTAAATGACTGAAGTGGGTTATCAATATGTACGTTAAATGACTAAAGTGGGTTATCAATATGTACATTAAATGACTAAAGTGGGTTATCAATATGTACGTTAAATGACTAAAGTGGGTTATCAATATGTACGTTAAATGACTAAAGTGGGTTATCAATATGTACGTTAAATGACTAAAGTGGGTTATCAATATGTACGTTAAATGACTAAAGTGGGTTATCAATATGTACGTTAAATGACTAAAATGGCTTATCTTATCGGTATGTACATTAAATGACTACCGGTAAAATGGCTTATCTTATCAATATGTACATTAAATGACTAAAATGGCTTATCTTATCAATATGTACATTAAATGACTAAAATGAGGTGATACCTACTATGTGTTGCTAGCAGGGGGACATTCAACATGAGAAGATGAGATGTATGAAACACATCCTGTACCAGCCAAATTATACCTGCCCTCTATAATTTAGTTTCAGTATCACTGAAATGACATTGGTTTACGTCCTGTTAATACATCATATTAATTATATTGGGACAGCTACCTCAGAGGGAGATGAGATGAAGAGGGCAAACCTACGCATGACTGAATTCTGTAGCTATAAAGTTAGGACCTTATCCACTGAGCTATGGGCAAACCAAACAACTGGCAATACATTCTATAAAATTGTGACCCAAAAATCTTCATTTTTACCTTCATAACAGAGCTATACCCTAACAAATATTTTCCCTCTTTGGCTTAGAAAATTCACCCAATCCAGGGTTGAAAAATATTTCCCTCTTTTTCACCTTTATCTGTAAAAATAAATGTCCCACAAACATTACTCACTTGACGCGAATTGGCTCTTAGCATGTATTAGCAAATTATTTTGCATATTTGCACAACAGTCTTCAATTTCAGCCTTACACATTGTTCCCCCATTTTTAGCTCTACTGATCAGAGATCAGCAGAGCTTATGCCGTGGTGCGGCGTCCGGCGTCCGGCCGTCTGTCCGTCCGTCCGTCCGTCTGTCCGTCCGTCCGTCCGTCTGTCCGTCTGTCTGTCCGTAAACTTTTATTTGTAGCGAATTCACAGCGGAAACTACTGGATGGATATTCATGAAACTTTACAGAAATGTTGCCCATAAAGTCTAGTTGATCCTAGCAAAAATTCATGTTGATGTGAAATCCAAGATGGCCGCCAAAGCTAAAAATAGAGTTTTAAAATACAAGTTTGTAGCGACTTCTTCTTGAAAACTATAAGTGATATTGATATGGGACTTTTTCTAAAATGATCAGCATGACATGATGTTGATCCTAGTCAAAAATCGTTTTGATTCAACGTTAAACATGGCTGCCAGCGGCCATCTTTGTTTACATAGAGTTATATAGTAAAAACTTGTAGCGACTACTTCTCTGAAACTACTTGGCGGATTGTCATGAAACTTTACAAGAATGTTGCTCTTGATGTCTAATTGATCCTAGAAAAATTTCAGGTCGGCCGGAAATTCAAGATGGCCGTCGCAGCTAAAAATAGATTTTTAAAAAATAAGTTTGTAGCGACTACTTCTTGAAAACTATAAGTGATATTGATATGGGACTTTTTCTAAAATGATCAGCATTACATGATGTTGATCCTAGTTAAAAATCGTTTTGATTCAACGTTAAACATGGCTGCCAGCGGCCATCTTTGTTTACATAGAGTTATATAGTAAAAACTTGTAGCGACTACTCCTCTGAAACTACTTGGCGGATTGTCATGAAACTTTACAGGAATGTTGCTCTTGATGTCTAATTGATCCTATCAAAATTTCAGGTCGGCCGGAAATTCAAGATGGCCGTCACAGCTAAAAATAGATTTTTAAAAAATAAGTTTGTAGCGACTACTTCTTGAAAACTATAAGTGATATTGATATGGGACTTTTTCTAAAATGATCAGCATGACATGATGTAGATCCTTGTGGAAAATTATTTTGATTCGACGTTAAACATGGCTGCCAGTGGCCATCTTTGGTTACATAGAGTTATATAGTAAAAACTTGTAGCGATTACTTCTCTGAAACTACTTGACGGATGTTCATGAAACTTCACAGGAATGTTGCTCTTGATGTCTAGTTGATCCTAGAAAAATTTCAGGTCGGCCGGAAATTCAAGATGGCCGCCACAGCTAAAAATAGATTTAAAATAAATAAGTTTGTAGCGACTACTTCTTCAAAACAATAAGAGATATTGATATGGGACTTTTTCTAAAATGATCAGTATGACATGATGTTGGTCCTTGTCGAAAATCGTTTTGATTTGACCTTAAACATGGCTGCTTTGTTTACATAGAGTTATATAATGAAAACTTGTAGAGACTACTTCTTTGAAACTACGTGACGGATTTTCATGAATCTTCACAGGAATGTTGCTCTTAATGTCTTATTGATCTTAGCAAAATTTCAGGTCGGCCGGAAATTCAAGATGGCCGCCACGGTTAAAAATAGATTTTCAAAAAACAAGTCTGTAGCGACTACTTCCTGAAATCAAAATCAATCAGTAGAGCTTCAAGGTCATTGACCTCTTGTTTAAAATTTCACTGTTAAAATCATCCTTTTTTTACCCCTATTGAAGAGCCTAGGCCTTTTCCCATATTTCCGAAAAAAAGGTCCATCCTTTATAATTTTGTTTATTAATCTCTAACAACACAAATGCTGCTTACTTTCCAGGTGCTGTTTAGACACAATGAGACTGGTAGACTTGTTGCTGGTGCTGCTGTTTGAGGGAAGGAACGCCCTGCCCAAGGTTGGCGTGTCGACGACCACGGGGCGCCTCCCTGGCCTCCGCAGGATGGACAGCTCCGGAGAGAGGTCACACCGACAGCTGATAGATTGTATACGGAGCAAAGACACAGACGCCCTGATTGATGCTGTGGATAACGGTAGGTTCCCGTTGGAGTATGGTACATGTACCTTGCATATAAGTTTGAGGTTTTAAAATATATATATATAGCAAGGGTAAATATCACACTATTATAACTACTGTGAAACCATTAATATACGCGAGGGTTAACTTTCGCGTATTTTGTGGTTGTCCCGTGGCGCAAAATCAAAGTTTATAAATGTTTTATTGGTACTTTATAATATAGCCTTTAATATATGCTCCTTTTTGAAAGGAGCGTGTTTAGAATTTGCAAATTTGTTTAATATAGTGTCTTTGAAAATGAGTGGTGTGTGTGTGTTTTATATCTATTGAAGTTATGTAAACTTATTATCACCGGGTATTTAATAGTCTTTACCTGGATTATCTACATTTACCTGTTCTGCAGAATAAATACAGATAGTGTCTGATTTACATTTCTGTTACTCTCAGATTTATTGAAATGACTGTGTGTTTGTGAAATCCCTGCCTATCACACACAGGTGATTGTGTTTGTTAGAGTCACATAAGCCTTATGTCAGCTGGCTAAAACGTTCTCGCCTCTCATCGCTGCGTGTACGAATCCCACTGGAAGCTTGACTTGTCAAGTGAGAAAGTGTTGATTCTTACGGGTTGGCGAGAGGTATGCAGTACTGGTTCTACCCAAGAAAACTGTTATGGTCTGCCTCTAACACATTTTTTTTAAAATTGACAGTCATATATGGCCTAACGTGCTAAAATGTAAAACACCACATAAACAAACGAAGTATATTCACTTTTATATTTCAGGATTTGAAGTTAATTTTATGGATGATGTTGGTCAGACACTGCTCAACTGGGCATCAGCATTTGGAACCCAGGAAATGGTATGTGTATGAGTACTGTGGATCCTTAACCCGTTACATATATACAATGGACTGTTCTTTCTTTGAATTAAGACCATTCCATTAATGTGACAAAGGGATGTTTTGGGGGAAATGGCTGATCAGCAGCCAGACATTGTAAACTCTGATCAGCCTGCGAGTCACTCGCAGGCTGATTGGGGTTTACAATGATCGCAAAGGCTATTGTAGTCGTGCTTAGTGGGTTACTGGTTAACTGGTATGGTTTAGCCATATCATACTAGAATTTCAGAATTTCTGAGTTTGTTTATGTTGATGGCAAAAAAGCAACATAGTTTATAAAACTGATGCTTGATGGTTTCGATTAGACTGTTGAAAGAAACTTGACAACCAGGGGAAAATCTCATCGTACTCCACTAAGTAGCCAAGTCTGTGACTGGCTTGTATGAGCGGTAAGCATGAGCACTTCTATCAAGCTGGTGAAAGACTTAAGATTTTACTATGGAAATGGGACTAAACCTATATCTGTATTCTGTTATACTAAACATTTTCATACACATTTTCATGGATGTCATTTCCCCAAAAATAATACAAGAATCTTTCATGAGTATCCAGTGAAGTTCGGGAACTTCAACACAAGGTATAAAAAGATTTTGTCGGAACCCTGGCTCAGGGTTGGGATTTTCCTATCTGAACTGGATACGCACGATTGATTATTTTTCTTGCATATCATTTACAGTGCAACTGTCATTGTTGATGTCAGCGCGTGACTTTTATCTTCCCCCATGTGTAAGATCAGGCTTTCCATCACCCATGTAAAACGCGGATAGCCGTATCCGGTATGCGAGAAAACCCTGCCTGCTTTAAAAGATACAACATGCAACTTGCATGGAACAAAGTCACATCAAATATTTTATGGATGGACAGCTATTGCCAGATTAAATTAATTTTAACATCCTGTCTATGTTGCCAGGTCGAATTTCTGTGTGAGCGAGGAGCAGATGTTAACAGAGGTTTGCGTTCTTCCTCCCTACACTATGCTGCCTGCTTCGGGCGTCCACAGATCGTGAAGACACTGCTTCGCTATGGTGCTAATCCAGACCTGCGAGATGAGGATGGTAAAACTCCGCTGGACAAGGCCAGGGAGAGAGGGGACGAAGGTCACAGGGAGGTCATACAGATACTCCAGTCACCAGGTATATGTGCATAGAATGAATTGAATTGGGTTTTACGGCCCACCAACACATGAAAGGTTATATGGCGACTAACAGGAAAGAACATGCCAGGCTCATCCTCCATTTACATCTAAGATAAAATATGGAGAATGGGCCTAGAACCTAACCTGCAGAACTGCAGAGTTGCTGCAAATTCTATAGTGGACACTCCATTTACGATGGAGCCACGTTTGCATACGTTTTCATGATGAAGATATTAAATGAGCATGATAAAATTAACCTGAAGAGGGGGTCCTACCCCTGTGCCTCTAGCGGGATTTGCAGTGGTTGTATTCTACCGTGGGTGCATAGAATGAATACATTTATTAGTATAAACGTTTATAACAAGCTGCTATGTACAGGGTTTCCCCCAGAAAATTGTGAAGGCATGTTGTTCTGACATTACATTTACCAAACTGGGCTTGAAAAAAATAGTGCCTATTAATGGCAAAATGGCAAAATAACATACTTCTATGATTTTTGTGCAAAAGGAACAAGAATCACCATAGAAATTCTATTTTTCTTCTTTTAAATCTGTTATTCATGAAAATTAAGAAAATCTTTAGGCATGTTGCTCTGATGAAGGCATGTTGTTTTTCCTTTCTTTTCCAGGAAGGCATGTTGCATGCGACATGCCTTATGATCCTGGGGGAAACCCTGATGTATAAATATGATGAATACTAATAAATAGCAACTTCATACCATTGTTTATCTTCGAATGTAATGGGAATATTTCTAAATGAAGTTTGAGTACTTGAGCGCAAGTCTACTAATAGTTTCAATGATTGGTCAATTCCGGGTCTGGTCTCATACACAGCTACCGTCCTTATATATCATGCTATTCATCACATATTGCTCATGTTGTTGTAGGAGAGTGGATGGTTCCCATCAACAGAGAGAGTACTCCAGTGTCTATGGAGCAAGACAAGGAGAAGAAGGAGGAGACTCCCATGGAGGTGGACGACTCCACAGAACCCAAGGGTGACCCGGAAGTAGCCCCGCAGTATCTGCAGCAACTCCTGCCAGTGTTTACACACGTGTTCCAGAGCTCCATGATCGGGTCGATTAGGTAGGTTCACAGTTTATTTGTCGCCCGAACATGAGTGACCTTAACATTGAAAATGGTATCATGTCTGACATGTTTTTCTTTACAGATCTTTATGAAACTGTTTTATAATATGTATGCCCCCTTTTGAGCTTTTATGTAACTGTTCAACAAAACAAGGCCTTTTGTGACATACTTACAGTGTCTATTCTAGAAATCGAAAAGTAGGGGGGATTTTCCCCCCTATACTTGAAAAATAGGGGGGATTTTAAAACAGCAGGGGCGAATATTTGAAAACACATGAACTGACAGATACCTTTTAAATTTTCCGTACATGTGACTGTAAACAACAATTTTACAAATTTTAAAACTAACGGAAATAATGTCCGCAACCGCAAGGCAAAACAAGCATGTCCTAAACTTATTTTCGTCTAAATTATTCCATACAATCTGAAATCGAGTGACGTCAGCACGCCATGTGATACCTAGCGCCACCTAACCCGGGAATACACAAATAACTGTAACTCCTCTACAATTTACATGCTTAGTCTAGATCATCTGCAACGCTTGTTTGTTTTCGAGACAATGTATTTACAATCAAGCGTTCAAGATGATCAAGACTAGCTCTGATGATCAATAATCAGAATTGTCTCCATTTAGTTCAAATTTACGGATTACGATGTCGCATGAATATTTGTCACAAATTGAATTGTTTTTTCTACGTTTGTCACAAATTGAATTGTTTTTTCTACGTTTGTACGCTGATTTGTACGCGCGATCAGCGTGCATTAGGTTTAAAAAAGCGATCTCGTAGAAAATGGCGCGAATCGCGTGATCGCGCGTCCTAGAGTAGACACTGATATTATAGCATGACATTTGCAGATGACTGTCAGTGAAATGGGGTCACTTTTAACATTTGCCTGCTTTAAATAGTCTTATTTTTAGTATTTGAGAAATATTATCTTGTTGAGTCTCATTTCTAATCATTCTTTCTGTGGTCGAAATGTGTACATATTAACCCTGAATTTTATCATCTTTGCTGTTTCAGGAAGTCGAGTCTATCGTTAATCAAAAAGATGATCCATTATATTGAGAGCACGTTGTTGGAGGACATCTGTAATCAGGGCGGGGCCACAACAGGGGTCAGCTTTGCCAGCTCCCTGACAGAGGTCCTGGCCACAGTGCTGGGTCATGAGGTGAACATGATATTTTATATTGTTGCAACATTGCAAATAGAGATGAATAAAGTAACTGAATAGTCTGATATCAAATTTCTTCATGTGCCTGTGGTTTATATCTGCATATTTGCCATTTTGCCTGAAAAATAATGTCTATGCAGATTAACATTTTTGGTCAGACTCGAATAAAAATATGTTTTTGTTTTATAAAAAATTATATAAATTTTATCATTGGCTATCCGCGTTTTACATGGGTGATGGAAAGCCTGATCTTACACATGGGGGAAGATAAAAGTCACGCGCTGACATCAAGTTTATTTACCAGTAGATTTAAAGCAAAAGTCTAAAAAAACATAATATAAAAATAATCGTACTTGCCCTATTTTGGGAAACACATTTATATTTTTGTTTGGGCTCAATATGAAGAATTTGCAAGGGTATGTCATTGTAGCAATACTAAGCATTGTCTGAATTTGTATATTTTCTTGACATAATAAAGAAGAAAACAATCTTCAGTAACTCTTCCATAAAGGGAAGTAGTATAAACATCAAATTGTTACTCTTTTATTCGCTAGTTGACCCCTTGGCCTTTTTCAAGAGAAAAATATTTCATGAAACACTTATGTCTCCTCCATTTTGCCTATAAGTGATGGAAGTTAATATGACTCAGCGTTTTGGCTGTGCTTCCTGTCCAACATAATGTCGTGTCCTGCAGTGATGTTGCGTCATGGCTCAGAAATGCTGTTACATTGTTTTCCAAACTCACCACAATTCACAAGAGTTCATAAATATGCTATAGTTTCACTATAACTTTACACCCAAAATGTACTTTATTACCAAGCTTTCTGAACTGAAGATATTCTATTAACTGTCTATACATCTGACCTTCATGAAATGATCTTTGCAATATTGTTACACGCAAATCTTTTTCACTGTGATCTTCAAAATGTCTCATTTTCTCTGCCTGCAGTCTTATATCCCGAAGAAGCTCGTTTATGCGTTCTTTCGAAGTTTGAATAAAAGAGTAACACTTTGAAAAGAAAAATATATTTCTCCGTAAAACGCCAAAACAATATATATTATTTCTGTTTCAGGATGACGATGATGGTCATTTGACAGTGCTACATATTATACAAGAAGTTATGAGAAAAGGAGGAGAACTCTTCCTCGACCACTTTGCCAGGCTTGGATTGTTTGGCAAGGTTCTTTCCCTTGCTGGACCTCCAGAAGAAGAGGGCGCTGTGGGCAGCATTGATAAGGTAACATTGTGTGAAATACTTCAATTTGCCAGTCATTCTGTCAAAATACTCATATCTCTGAGACTTAGAGATAAGTTGTAATTCACTTTAACATCTCCGTGGCCGAATGGTTAACGACGTTGCGTTGTAAGCCTTCGCCTCTCGCCACTGCGGGTTCGAAACCAACTGGTTCTACCCAGGAAAAGTGGGTGGTCTGCCTCCACCACAAAAATTGACCGTCATATATAACCTAACATGTGTTGAAAATGACGTAAAACGCCATACAAACAAACAAACTTTTTATGCCCCCAAAGGGAGGCATATAGTAATCGCACCCAGCTAAAAGTTTTCATTTTTTTTAAATGAAACCAGCAAGATCATTTTGATGAAATTTAGAACATTTTAGGAAGTCGTGATATGATATTGGACTTAAATTGTTTAAATTGATTTAAATCAACTTTTTGTTTTCTGATTTTATTGTTTTTGTTGGTTCCATTGTGTTCGTTTTGAGTTGCTTGCAAACAAATATTTTTTATCTTTATTTCTATAGGACAAAATATAAATTGCGGCATCAGTGCAAGACTGTCATGTCTCCTTTATTTATATCTAGTTACGATAGTCTTACACTGATCCCTTGAAATATAATATGTAAGAAATTTAAAACAATTTTCAAGTCCAGTGAGGAGGATGGAATTATTGCAATCTCTTAAAAATACTACATAAGCATTGAATTGCCATAACAAAAACTTATCCAACATCCATAATACCACAGGATGATGAACTAGCAAATGCAGAAGACGTTACAGACATCATCCAGGGTAAGCCATATCACTGGAAGGATTGGTGCCTTGTTCGCGGGAGAGACTGCCTCTATCTCTGGAGTGATGCTGCCGCTCTGGAACTCTCCAACGGCAGTAATGGCTGGTTCCGGTTTATTCTCGATAGCAAGCTGGCTACTATGTACTCCAGCGGGAGTCCCGAGGGAGGATCGGACAGTTCGGAAAATCGAGGAGAGTTTCTTGAGAAGTTGCAGCGTGCCAAAAGTCAGATAAAGCCAGGGACATCGAGTCAGGCTATCATGTTGCACATGTCTGCAACGAGGATTGTAGTTGGCAACTGGGCGATCACGTGCAAAAAGGAAGGGGAGATGCAGATACAGAACTCGGACGGACAACATGTATGTTAGAAGTTTCCTTCATAATACTATTTGTCTTAATTTTTTAAAAGATTGGGATTGATAAAATATACTGCTTTGTTGAGTTTTGTATTTTTTGCAACATGAGTGCCTGCCGTGATGACATGTGCAATAATTCTCAGTTTTCTGTACTCTTATTTCTGTGCTAGATCACTTGAAACCTGTGTAAATCGAGTAACAACTTGACAAGATTGGTTCTAGTTTCTAGCTAGAGCAGTGGCAGAAAAACAACAAACGTGGCTCCAGTGTAAATGGAGTGTCTACAATAGAATTTGCAGCAACTCTGCAGTTCTGAGGGTGAGACGGTTCTAGCCCATTCTCCATATTTTATCTCGATGTACATGGAGGATGAGCCTGGAATGTTCATTCCTGTTAGGCACCAAATAACCTTTCATTTGTTGGTGCGCCTTAAAACCCCAATTCAATTCTAGTTACTTTTAGTAGTCTCAACCCTCGTTTTATTAGAGTAGATAGATAGTATATGGAGATCCCAGTTGTACTCATTGTAGCCAATCACGGCCAATGACATTAGAACCATTGATTTTGATTGGACAAACTCTAGGATGGGAGGATCAGTTATTTACAGATAAGCTACTCTACTAAGCTTCAAGTAAACTGCTTTTCAGTGACTAATACATTACAATTTGCATCTTTGGTGGTACATGACTTTAGTAGAATTAAGAAAAACCTTATATGTATGATTTTATAAAAAAATAAATAATGAAAATATACATTTAAGAAAAAGTATAATAAGACTAAAATGTTCTTTATTTGTTCATCCAGCAAGCTACAATACTGAAGGAGGACCTCGCTGGGTTTATATTCGAGTCCAACCGCGGTACAAAACACTCCTTCACAGCTGAAACATCACTCGGTCCTGAATTCTCAGCAGGCTGGGGCGGCAAAAAGAGCAAAAAATTCAGATCTAAAGTGGATGCAATGAGATCCAAGGTATGGTTAATTTCTGTTTGTAAAAGAAATTCATTTGGTTTCAGTTATAACAGTGGCCCAGTGGATAACATGGTGCACTTGAAACCGAAGGACCCATGTTTATAGCCTCACTGGCACCACTGAGTCTTGCCGTTGCGTTCTTGAGGAAGACGCCTTCTTTTAGCCTCACCCGTTAGATGGAGACATGAACCGGGCGGTCCCATGAAACGGAGATCGGAGTTGATCCTAACAAGCATCTTTAAGAGAGGAATTTGTTTGTTAGTAAGAGTAGGGCAGATAGTGAGGCCTCTATAGCCCAGTGGTAGAGCACTGGGCCCACAAGCGGAAGGTCGTGGGTTCAAACCCCGCCGGATGCTGGTCTCTCCATTATCATCTTTCATTTATTCATTGCTTATCATTCATTATCATTTGGCAAAAATCCACCTTCTCGGCCCTCAAATTTGCTTCATGAGTAGTTAGTACCTCACTGCTGTCTTGTGACGATGTTAGGCCAACGTTCACTGAAAGAAGGGAAGCTGTAGACAGAAATTCGTTGGTTCTTCGTATGGCGCGTCTAAAGTATGCAGTGGCCAGTAGCCTAGTAGTGGCATAGTAGCTTGAATGGAGTACCATGAAGTACTAGGGGGAGGCTGTTTCACAGCAATAGAAATAACAGAAGACATATCAGCAATGTCCCAGAAACAGTACAATCCGAAGGAAAAAAGAGAAAAATCAGGTGAACTGCGGGTGAACAGCGAGAGTCGTCGCAGAAACGGAATATACAGCGAGGCTTCAGCAGAAAGTATGTCAGAACAGATCACCATCTAGTAGGAGGGACAACAGCAGAGCTGGCGGAAGACGGAGTGAGGGGAGGCGAAAGAAAGGAGCAGATAAAAGGGGTTGAGAAGGTGGGCCAAAAAAAAAGAAAAGAAAAAAGAGTAGGGCAGATTCCCGGATTCCTTTGTATTCTTCCACCCTCTATATAACCTGTTATAATGTATTGACGACCTGTTAAACATCATTTAATTAAATTTAACGAAGATGCTGAACTATTGCTTTGTGATGAACATCCCCATACCACTTTCACAAATCAGACAGTGATGTCATACATGTAGTTCTCAAAATACTTGTTTCCATACCCATTTCAAAAGAACCTACAAATGACAAATGGTCCTACCTTCTTTGTTTATCATCCGATTTTATTATTTCTTTCACCCTTTTCCAAGATTTATTAGAACTCTCAATTATTAAGCTTGTTTGAATCAATCTGTCTCGTGAAACAGCATTTTCTTCAGCAGGTTTGACTGTAAAATAAGTTTACTATTAGTTAAACATTCATTCTTCCAAAGCTTATGTATCTGTCTTTACCTTGCTTCAATATAGACGAATCGTATACGTGTTCCACCTATTTCAGGTGAAGAGCCAGGCACGTGAGATTTACGATGAGTACTTCAAGACTGCCGAGGAGATGCCACGCAGGGTCGTATACAGGATGAAGATGATTGTACAGCAGTTGGAGGCAGCTTGTGCCAAACAGATCACCCAGGTCAAGGTATGTAGGGAGGGAGAAGGGAGCTTGTAGAGCAGTTGGACGCAGCTTGTGCCAAACAGATGACCCAGGTCAAGGTACGTGGGGTAGGGAGAAGGTAGCTTGTAGAGCAGTTGGAGGCTGCTTGTGCCAAACAGATCACCCAGGTCAAGGTATGTGGGGTAGTGAGAAGGGAGCTTGTACAGCAGTTGGAGGCTGCTTGTGCCAAACAGATCACCCAGGTCAAGGTACGTGGGGTAGGGTGAAGGTAGCTTGTAGAGCAGTTGGAGGCTGCTTGTGCCAAACAGATCACACAGTTTAAGGTACGTGGGGTAGGGAGAAGGTAGCTTGTAGAGCATTTGGAGGCTGCTTGTGCCAAACAGATCACCCAGGTCAAGGTACGTGGGGTAGGGAGAAGGTAGCTTGTAGAGCAGTTGGAGGCTGCTTGTGCCAAACAGATCACCCAGGTCAAGGTATGTGGGGTAGGGAGAAGGTAGCTTGTAGAGCAGTTGGAGGCTGCTTGTGCCAAACAGATCACCCAGGTCAAGGTATGTGGGGTAGGGAGAAGGTAGCTTGTAGAGCAGTTGGAGGCTGCTTGTGCCAAACAGATCACCCAGGTCAAGGTATGTGGGGTAGGGAGAAGGTAGCTTGTAGAGCAGTTGGAGGCTGCTTGTGCCAAACAGAACACCCAGGTCAAGGTACGTGGGGTAGGCAGAAGGTAGCTTGTAGAGCAGTTGGAGGCTGCTTGTGCCAAACAGATCACCCAGGTCAAGGTACGTGGGGTAATGAGAAGGTAGCTTGTAGAGCAGTTGGAGGCTTCTTGTGCCAAACAGATCACCCAGGTCAAAGTACGTGGGGTAGGGAGCAGGGAGCCTCTCTGTTGTGGAAGTTCTCTCTGGGGTAGAATTACAAATTGAGTAGGGAGAAGGGAGCATCTATGTCAACAAAGGTTGTTCGCTCAATTACACAAAGTATTACGATAGATTAACTTAATTTTTCATTTCACACAGTTTTGTTTCACCAGCCTTGGCATGGCAATTTATCTGTGAATCAGTAATCATGATTTCTAGCAAATAGAAATATGGTGAAACATCTTATACAGTGTATGCTGTGTTTCAGAATATGGATATACCAGTAGCTTACCACAGAGGACAATCAACTGAAAAAATTAAACAAAATTATGCCCCTTTTTCACTAAGACTAATTTGGTTTCCCAATAATTGAACAAGGCCTCAACATTTGAGCTGAGTTGTCGTCCGACATATATTGTTAAAAGAAGCATTCTTAGAATTTATAATTGCTAATACTTGCTGTCTATAATTACAGGCTACAGATGGACAATTGAACTGGCGGGAAGAGATGCGTCTGGCACTCGATGAGTTGGTGGGACTACTGAAGGAGGACCACACAGTGTCCGCATTCGAGCTCTACTCCAGTGGACTTGTGCAAACATTACTCAATATACTCGGCAATGTGAGTACACATTTATAATGTAAAATTATGTTAACTAGGAAATATATGCTAACATTTATAATGCGAAAGGATGTTGTACTCAGCAGCTGAATACACACTTATAATGTCAATTGATTTGTACAGAGCAATGTGAATACACATTTATAATGTAAAATGACATTATACTCAACAATGTGAGTGCACATATACAATGTGAAATGATGTTATACTCGGCAATGTGAGTACTCATCTATTATATGAAATTATGTTATACTCGGCAATGTGAGTACTCATTTTCATGTGAAATGATGTTATACTCGCAGCAATGTGAGTACTCGTTTTCATGTGAAATTATGTTATACTCGGCAATGTGAGTACTCATTTTCATGTGAAATGACGTTATACTCGGCAATGTGAGTACTCATCTATTATGTGAAATGATGTTATACTCGGCAATGTGAGTACTCATCTATCATGTGAAATGATGTTATACTCGACAATGTGAGTACACACAATGTAGTAGGATGTTATATTTGACAATGTGAATACACACAGTGAAATAATGTTTTACTCGGCAGTGTGAGTACAATGAAGGAAATGTAGTTTTGCAGTCTTACATTTCTTAACTTCTATCATGTCTAGGTAAGACAATTTGACTTCCATGAGGCAAGAACGTATTTAACTACCTAATCAGACGTAATCTAATTTATTTTTAATGTGTTTTATTACAGAATATAGAAGAACCAAATACAAAAGGCAGCCAGAAACGAACAAAAGATAGGATCAACATATTTAGACTTGTATTCAGGGACAGGGAAAAGTATGTAGTTATTGTAGCATTTCTAAATTAAGTATCTTTTACAAAAACATATATTTTGATTTTGGGTGAAAATGGCTCTTTCTTGTCAAGACATTGGTGATGATTGGTACATTTAAAAATAAATTTATCTATGCAAAATTGAGTTTAATTATTTTTTTGGTAAACAGGGTTCACCCATAGATGTTTATTAAATTGCCTTCCTGGGGTCCTGGGTATGTTTTAATGGAATAGCCCTTATGCAGACTGATAAAACTCAATAAATTCTCATTTTGTATTAAAGCAATTTTGGCTTTTAAGACTTCTAAACATTTATCAAAGTTTAAAACACATTCATGCTATAAATCTAACATGAGACCTAACATGTTGAACTTGAGTTGATGCATTTCCTGTTTTGAAAGAAAAACTTCAACAACAACATGGATTTCCATCATTTATCAATATCTGTCCCTACTTCCCACAGTGTTGCGTCGCCAGCGGTGGCATTGGTCCAGAAGTTGGTGTCGGTGTTCGAGTCGATCGAGAAGCTGCCGGTGTACAGCTACGACCTCAATGGCTCCGGATATGGGCTACAGGTCAAGTATCAGAAAATGGTAAAATAACTAACAGCGTTACTGCATGCAAGTGGAGCCTGCAGACATGGGGATATAGAGTCTCTGTAGTGACATATTTGGATGTCTGTTGTATAACTGGCATTCATCTTTTCAAATTCGAACCTGAATCATTTTCACCTAGACGTCTCCGAACATAAGAGACAAAAGGGTTTGCATGTCTATCGGATAATTTCAAATTTAAAACATCTCCAAACAAAATGGCAGATTTTTTAACGATACTTTATAATTTTTTAACCAACAAAATGTTACGTGTCTTATTTTGGCTTTTGTTGTGTCGGAATTTGCAGAATCTATGTTTTCATGGTGACACTACATTGTTGTATGTTTTTCAAGCTTTGTATCTGTACTGTCTTATTCCTTTTAGTGTTGATGTTAGTTTTGTTGGATGTTGGTCAAATGGAATATATTCATGAGTTAACATTGTAATGTTGTCCTGTTTTGCATGAAGTGTTTAATTTCTGTAATGTCTGCTTGTGCTGTTCAAATATTCTTTTAGTCTGTTTTATTAATAGAATATGTTTTGACGTTTTAACATGTTTAAGTAAGTTTTGATTTTTATGCCCCGCCACGAAAGTGGTGCAGGCATATAGTGTTACCCTTATCCGTCCGGATGTACGTCAAATACGTTGCGTACGTCCGAATGTACTGTTTTTACATTCGTTTTTTATTAAGACAATTTCTCAGATACCAAAAGCCGTACAGTTTTCAAACTTCTTACACACTTACATCTATATGGCAGCAATATGTTCCAACACAAATCAGGTCAATATAAATGACCTTGACCTACTCACTTTAATGGAAAGCAAGAATACAATGTTGTCAGTTTCGATTACATCTGTAAAAGCATGGTTTTCTTCAACCTTTTTGATGTCCATGCTATAGCTCTCCACTATAACGTTTTTGGTGCTTGATGGCATTGACGTTGTATTGCTTGAAGACTGACGTCTTCACGTGTGAATAGACTTTTTACACTTTGTTAATTTACATTAAATTTTACATTTTTAGATCACCTGAGCCGAAGGCGATCTATTGGGATCACTCTTCGTCCGTCGTCATTAACTTTTGCTGCAAATGACCTCCTCAGAAACCGCTTGGCCAATTTTGACCAAACCTCACATGGATGATCCTTAGACGAATGTTTTGTAGATTTGTTATACTTAGGTCAGCGCGACATCCAAGATGGACGCCATTACCATATATTGTCGAAACCTTAAAAAATCTTTTTCTCAAGAACCGCTGGACAGATTTCGACAGTTTTTCTTTTAAAAATGATCGCCAATGCCTAGACTATCAAGTTTATTCAAATGAAGTCCCCATGGTCAAAAATGGCTGTGCCCCTGGGGTCCAAAGTTTGTATATTGAGATTTTGCATGTTTTTCATAGACTTATATAGGAAAAAAACTTTAAAAACAATTCTTTTCTGAAACCACAAGGCACAGAGCTCTCTTTTATTACAAATAGCATCAGCTACCAAGTTTGTTCAGATGGTGAACCTGGGGTCAAATTTGGCCCCGTCCCAGGCGTCACAGTTTTATCATAAGATTTCGAAGAAGTTTGATAATGGGCCAGTACTCAGGTGATCGATTTTTGTTTATTAAGTCAATTACTCACATATCAAAAGCCTTACAGTATTCAAACTTCATACATCTATATGGCACCATTATGTTCCTACCCAAATCAGGTCCATTTAACTCGCCTTTTAATGTTACACTTAACATTTTATTACTCATTTTGTAAGCAACTGATAACCCTTTAGCAGGGCATTCGGGTCCCTTGGACACATTTTTTTGTTTTTACTATTAACGCTGTTTTTGTTTACAGTTTCAAATGTTTGTGTACCTACTATTCTGTTCTTCCGGAAAACTAAACTAGCTTTCATAACCTTTTTTGCTACTGAACTTCTTACCAGAGCTGTTAACTTGTTCTTGAGCGTAATTTGATGATAGACTGTAATTGTGCAGATGTGTTTAAAAGCTTAGAGGTTAATGAAAAATCATTGTTAAAGTAGTAATTCGGGAATCACAAAACTGAGTCCTGTACTAATGTTGTCCAAACTGTTGTTTTCTCTGTGTTCACTTTCTATTTATTCCCTTTTACAGATATTCACACGTAAAATACGTTTCCAGCTAGAGCGAGTGCCAGGGGAGACCAGTCTGATTGACAGGACTGGGCGCAATCTCAAAATGGAGCCACTCAC
The DNA here is from genome assembly GCA_037043455.1 of Cyrtodaria siliqua. NCBI lineage: Eukaryota > Metazoa > Mollusca > Bivalvia > Adapedonta > Hiatellidae > Cyrtodaria > Cyrtodaria siliqua. The sequence goes on along the minus strand of JAWPHD010009823.1, from coordinate 26,086 downwards.
TACAGTTGCCTCCCTTGAAAAATATCTCCTCAAAATGGTAAGGCACAAATTATCTTTATCTAACCTGTCCTCATGCCACATACTGTAATTGCTGTGACTCAAATGTTGCTTGTTAAAACAGTCTTTCTATATTTCAATGGAGAGTGTGCCTCGAATGTTCATTCCTGTTGGCACCATATATGCATGTTTGTGTACATTTTCATAGAATAAAAGCAGTGTTTGTTTGTGCTGATTGTTGATACTATCGACACATTTAGAAATTAAGGACATTGACTTCTAAAGTTTTCAATGTCTCAATATACGTCTATAACAGTATTTGTTATTACTTCATATATTTTGTTATCAAACGTGGCATCAGGGGGCACCATTCACATGACCGTCACATGATCATCACATGACCCAGTTGCCAATATGTACCCTGATATTAGTTTCAGAGAAGAAAGGATTGCGATATTTAGACATGTAGTACATACTTGCATAATTTGAACGCGTACTTGAAAACAGTTCTTTTACAAAATCATGAAGCCAGCTCTATTCCCTCTCAGGTGGCCAAACAGTGGTATGATTATGACAGATGTTCGTTCAACTTCGTGAAGAGGTTGAAGGAAGGACAGGCAGCCACATTCGCACACCAGCATGACTTTGATGAAAATGGTCTTGTCTACTGGATAGGAACAAATGGGAAGTAAGTTGAACAGTAACAAAGCTCACTCACAGGGAAGTCTGATCATGAAACACTTTCATTGCTTGCGAAAATCTATGGCATGGTATTCCAGTGTTGCAGCAATATAAATTTGGAGAACTGAGCTCTATGACTTAAAGATTGCTAATAGCGACATTTATCATGCAGATGTGCACTTTTCTGCCTAATAAAGGGGTGACCTAATAACTTTTGCTTTATTAGGCAAGTTGACCAATAAAGAAATCTGTGCGGAATCCCTCGGCGTTTATTGTACGTAACGTTATCTGACGTCATGCACGTAACGTTGCCTGACGTCATAAAACAAACAAAAAACAACAACATGGCGGCGTCCTCGATAAGTGTAACATTCTGAGAAATAGGTAATAATAGTAATTCATACAGAAAATGTGGATAATCTACATGATAAATAGAATATTATGTCAGTGCTCGGCACGAAAACGAAGAATGGCTCGGCAGAGCCTCGCCATTCTTCGTTTTCTAAGCCTCACCTAATAAACTTGATAGTAAAAGGCACTGACATAATATTCTATATTTAACCCCATACATACTTCATATGCAAGCCAAAAACTGTTTCTAAGGAGTTAGTACTCTATTAATGTGGGTAGGAATGCACACGTCATTTCCGAAACTAGGGTTAGACAGTGTCATGCTATATTCCAATGGCAATGTCATTCTTTTGCAATAGAACACATATTCAATTAATAGCCTTATTTTAATAAACTTGCTATGCAGCAATGTTTGTTTGAGTGTTTGACACTGCTGATCTAATACTCGACTTATTTGTTTATGCATATGTGATCATGTTTAAATTAATGAAATAGTGTGCTTCTGAATCAATTTGAATATTAATGTTAAAAAAGGTAATGATAACAAGATATGATATAAACTTCAAATTTACACCCATGGACAACACCATTTTAGAATTAATTGAATATAAATAGTTCGTGAAATTTCTGCATGTGTATTTACTTTGCTGTGTATCTTATGCAGTCATGCAAATTAAGACATCCACCACAAAAAAAACAACATTTTGTTAATTCCACTTTCCATAGAACTGCCACTGAGTGGATCAACCCAGCCCAGTACAACCTGGTGGTGGTGACGTCATCCGAGGGTCGAAACCTTCCGTACGGTAAACTAGAGGACATCTTGAGTAGAGAAACCGCTGCACTCAACTGTCATACAAATGATGACAAGTGAGTAAAACAAGATTTTTATTATAATTTACTACATGGGTTTCATCAAACCCAATATACATTTAAACCGTCTTGGCAATCTTTATTTGTTTAAAACTCATGGCGTCCTGTAAGTTTTTCTGTATAGCTTGTGTATATGAAAATTATTATTAACTCAAAGCAAATAGTTTTTGCATATTACTTATTGTTATTTATATTGTACCAATAAAATACTTAAACCTTTTGGTAGAAAAACAAAGGAAATGAAAGTCCACATCTATTACCTTTTATTTAGCTATTTAAGCAGGTTTAAAGTCAAAAGGGATAATGAATTAAAAATATAGGTGCCAGTTTTAATGCTTGATAAATATTTCAAGATTGTGTCCCTTTAAGATCTTTATTATGCTTTAAAGGAGCCCTTTTATACCTCTTGTTTCTTGTTTATATTTATTACTGAACACTATATAAACACATTGCAACTCATTTTTTGGTGATAGATCGCTTTCCGTGCTTTTTATCGCCAGGTAAAAAATCACCTGTTGACCGATACAATATCCGTATTCGCCTCGGGTTTATTTCCGCTGATTTCCGATGTGTGACGTCACACAAAGTACCGCGCCATATCTGACAGATTTACAACACAGACAGATTCATACTTAGATCATACTTTCTTGAAGTATTAAAGGCAACTGAAAGTATGAAATACATAGGGATGAAATTGTTTATTGACTGCAGACTCATTTCTGAGAAAAGCCTGTTGCATCACAGAAGTTCAGGGATTTGCTCTCCTATAACATGAAGCCGTGGCTTTACGTTTTCTCTGACCATTAAAAACATGTCTACGAACGGCAAGACGATATTTGAAATGAATCGTCCTCCGACGTGCATACGCGTTTGACTTTTTAATGTGTGGACTTTCCGTAGAGATTCTCTGCTATAGACATAAACTGATACACTGATTTTTACAAGTGTACAACTTACCTTAAATGATCATTTGTTATCCATTTCACACTAAAATGTTAATAAAAAAAACAACATTATGATATGAAATGCATTAGTTTAAATCTATTAACTAGGTACTATGCACTATTTGAACGGCAAAATACAGGTGTCAGTGCAGTGACGTCTTACAAGAAACGTTTACACACGGTCTGAAATTGTCCACACGTTTTTTGGTCAAACGCAAGTCACATGGTGCATATGTAAACGTCCTTTTGTAACAAACCCAGATGTAAAATACATGAGACTAACCGATTGCATACTTTCATAGTTTGTCTTTGTTGTTTGTGTTTATTAACCACAGATATATTAATAAACAGATAGGAAACTTCCTATCTTAACCAATGAAGTAACCAAAATATCACGTGGCACCTTCACTTTTCCTTCTATCTTATCTCTCAATTATTCACCGATTTGGATGAGAATACATCCAAAAGATTCATAGTGAATAGCAAAATGGTATTATAATAATTTATGTTTTTTTTCAAAATAAGAAATTGTATAAAAAAATGTTTAAAGTTTAAAATGTCATCATTTTTCGCTTTTCTCTTAAAAATCTATGTTTTGACATAGTCAAAGTTTCCATCAAACTCCTTTTTTGCTGTCAAAAATGTAAGAGAAAACAAAATACTATAATTGGAAAGAAAATTAAATTTGTGATGGTATTCGGCTTGAATGAAACTTGTATCTATACAACTCTTCATGATACGTGTGTTTAAAGTTGGGAAATATATTGTGAAATTTTCGAACTGTGCCACATGAAATTTACACAATTTTCATAGTGTCCAATCTATTTGTTATTAGGTCTGTGTATTAACATATCACTTATTATGCGCCTGTCAACGTTTTACCCCACTGAGGTGGCGGCAGGCATACACAGTGGGAATTAGACAAATGTACACAATGATCGCATAATTGTCATTCGAAGGTCTAAGGGTAAGAGTTATATATAAATATCACCATTCCATGTTCTGTCCAAGTTCTTCTCCAGAATACTCTATTTTTATCATAAGTAATAAATCGGGCTACAGATATTGCTAATTCAAAGCATGTGTTACCTTTTTTCAAGCATTTTAATAAGACCTCACATATTTACCCCAATATTATTATTTTTTTTAATAATTTATATAAAAAAACTGGCCCTATAGAATTATGTTCCGGTTTCTGACCAATACCGTTTTTAAGGGCTGACCTCAAACATTTTATGCCAGATCTAATTTATGTATCCTGTAAAAAAAAACTTAGTCCTTAGTCCTTAGTGGTCCCTTAGTGGTCCTTAGTGGTATTTAGTAGGACCCTATATCTATATATGATGATATCAACAAATATATGTTTGAAGTTAGTTTATCAGGTTACAAAATAATGAGTGAAGAAAAAGATAATTCTCCCTACTTATCTACCCAATTTGTTTGAGCAGGTAATGAATCGGGCTACAGGTATTATAATATTATGTCTAATTATAAGGTTTATATTCACACCGCCATTCATTTTTCTTATGTAGTAGCCTCTTTTTTTGGTGTATATATTTATAAATGAGAGCTCTATAAAGTTATATTGGCCTAATTATACTTTGTTCCATACAGCACTGAATTCACCACCACTGATGGTGAAATACACATGGTAATAAAACTGATGCCATATAAGCTGGCTAAAAGTGGCTAAGTACCATAAATGCCATAAAACCCTTACTGACCACTCAATCTAGAATATGCAGGGTCATAAAACTAACTGACTGTGTTACAGAAAGGTGATAACAGGATATGGCTAGGATCATACAACCCTTCTTTCACTTGTTACGGAATACACAGTGTCATAAAATGACTTTGTTTGGCTGTTTCAAACAATTTTGCCTAGAGTTTCATGTACTATAATTATTTTAAAAAAATTGATTTATAAGATATTAGTGAAATCAGCAAGCAATAATCTGATCATGTAAATCATGATCTGATCAGATAAGCATTTATTGAAAAAAAAAATAGATATAATAATTTTAATCAGCTTGAAAAAAAAGAGTACACTCTCAGAAACTGAAACATCCGAGTCGCTGTTCGCCATTGTTGATTGTATCTGGGCATCTGTGTGACGTCATCGCCACGTCATCGCCGTAAACTCGTAATATTCCGGATTTTTTCCCGTTGATTTCCGTAAAGGTGTGCCGTGTGATATATGGAAACGTAATAATAACGTGTTTCGGCTGTGATTTTAATCGTGAGAAATATATCAATAGTTTTTATACAAATAGATCTATCAATTAAATATAAGTTATAGAGGTATTAAAGGGCTCCTTTAATGTGAGTTTTGTTTGTATCGTTTTGTTTGCATTACCTAACACTTTAATGAAAAAGACTAAATAATTGTATAAAATGTGAATGATCGGGCTGATCACCGTCTCTATATCACCTCTAAGTGATTAAATGATTTATCTTATTTAACATATATGTGCTCTGTGAAATTTTCTAAATCTATGGCACTTGGGCCTAAGAATCTTTATGTGAGGAAGCTGTCCAGCTGGCTTGCAAAACTTGGGTGGTTCTACTCAGGTGCCAGCCTGTGAATGGAAATTGCCCGGAAGGGAACCTGGGGGTCTTCCTCCACCAATGGAAGCTGGAAAAATTGCCATACGATCTTAGCTTTTGGTGCGACTTTAAAATCCAATTCAATTCTAAATTTGTGGGCTTCAAACACCCAATTTCAATCAAATTGTTTACATTGTCTCTTTCCACTTTATGAAAACAAAATGCTATGATTACAGGAAAGCGTGGTTTGCTATAGACCTTGGTGTGTGGATAATCCCTACCTCATATACGCTCAGACATGCCAGGGGTTATGGCAGGTAAGTAAACACATGTATTGATCATAAATAGTGTTCTACCTCATATTCACTCAATGGTGTTATTGACTTACGATGTTACGGTGTTACTTAACATTGACTGATGTAAGTTACGTCAATAGGAGGTCAAACTTGGTGCTGTTCTTCAAGGAAAATGCAGAAAAATTTATTTAATTTTGGTCAAAACATATTCACTATACTTTTAAGTTGTTTATCGAAAAAAATCCAAAGAACGCAGTGTTTCACGATGCGGTGACATCATTGACATTAACAATCTCAGTGATGTCTTTGATCTTAACATCAATAAAAAATGATGTCATGATTAGAAAATCAATATTTTCATTACAAAAAAAATGTTACTGTCACGATTTAAAAAGACTATAACATGAACTTACAAGTTTCTACTGAAAATGCTTGTTGCAAAAAAGAAAAAAGATTGTCACAGAAAAACGCAACTGGTGAAATTTGTTAGGCGCAAACAAATAAAAAAAAAGAGTCCTATCATTAGATTCTATTACGCCATAATTTCAGGTCAGCATTACGTAACTGGCAGTTCCAAGTGTCGAAGGACGGTCAAGTGTGGACAACTCTGTACAACCACAAGGATGACCCTGGATTGACTGACCCTGGGTAAGTCACCTCAGCCATTTGGGTCTCTAAAAGTCCTCTTTCAGAATAGTTTTATTTCAAATTTCAGTATTAACTTCATTATATTTTCCCTCATTAACGGAACTCAAAACAGAGAAATCAAATTAAAAATGTATTATACATCTTTAATAAAAAATGGTATGAAGTTGTGTAATCCAGTTGTTTTATACGGAATATATAGCTTTAAGTTATAAATGTACATAAAACATTTTTATCAGATTTCAGTTTCTAACATACTTAAACTTAATTGTGTTTTTTTCATTTGTTATGAATTGTGTTTGTGTGCATGTACTTAATTTATCACCCAAAGTATGCAAATACCCATATGTGTAACATTGTAGGTATGTCAGTTTTCCAATGTATTACTTCTATTATGTTCATCATTCACACATGAGTAAAACCTATACATATTCATAATTTTGATAGATCATCATCAAAAAAACTGACCAATCAGTGACCAGAAATAAGACATAACCAATACATTCTGGTAGGTGATAAACTCGGTCTTTATCCTTGATGTTCAACCAAGTTTACTGTTAAAATTAAGGTATCTACAGTGTGATTCTTTTAAAACCCTGCCTATTTCTTGCACATTTATGCAAAATGATGCAATATAGGTATATTTTAAAATCAAAATCTTGAAAATTATCATCTTTTTACTCTGCCAAAGATTTTTATTTTACTATAGAACCTAAGGATAAAAACCGAGTAATACAAATTTTATCACCTACTGAAAATAAAATAAAATCTCAACATCTCTGTAATGCAAAGTTATGAATTAAAGTTTATTTTCATTCTTTATATAAGGAATCTTATTTAAACAAATATTTAAAATATAACCGACCCCTTTCCAAATCTTTGTTAACTATTGCAGTGCTTTAGATTGTTTTTTCTTGCATATAAGGCTATCTAATTTTTACATGGGGGATGGAAAGTCATCTTTATGGGTAAAGATAAAAGTCGCGCGCATCAACATCCGGTAAAACATGCAGCTGGCAGCGTCAACGCACAACGTCTCAAAAATGCAAGAAAAGAATCTATCGTGGGTATTCAGTTCAGTAAGGAATTCCAACCCTCGGTATAAGTGTTTTAACAGCCTCGGTTCCGATAAAAACACTTGTACCTCGGGTTGGAATTCCCTATCTTACCGGATACCCATGAAAGATTCTTATAATCTTTGTTCTTATAATGTAAAATAACAAATGATATGTTTATATAATACATAATAAAAATGTTGTGTTATAATTTCAGGTCCACTGCCTCGTGGCCCCTGGAAGCATCTAAGGATGAGGTCCAGGGATGGCGACATATCCGGCTGCAGCAGAACGGGAAGAATGCCAGTGGGCAGACCCACTATCTGTCTCTGTCTGGATTTGAAATCTATGGCTCCGTAACAGGTGTCTGTGATGATCTCGGTAAGACAATAAAAGGGCAATAAAAGTGTGTGTTTCCACTAAAAAAATTAAATGTAGATATTTTTCCTGTCGGATGTCGAAAACACATAGAGGTGAATAGATGAAAGAAGTCACCCATCATTTTCTGTTCTGTTATTGGAAATACATATATTTGGTGTTAGAACTATATTGAAACAAAAGTGCATGTATCATGTATTCAGGCTATGTTTAATATACCATATTACAGCCATAGATGGAAATCGCCAGCCTCTGTACCTATACTTCAATTTCCATCTGTTTGTCCTGGTATGTTTTATTTGATACTGCCCTTAGTGTTATACCTGACCACACATCTCCACGCATGTAGATCTGTTTACATGACCACTTCAACTTGAAATAGACACATGATAGGTAATTACGCACGTTCCCAGAATGTGCTAGGGATGGAGAAGTATCTAATTTAACATTTCGATTCTTACTGTCGTGACATTTTAATTAGGTAAGGCAGCAAAAGAAGCTGAAGCGCAGCTACGTCGACAGAGGAGGCAGATCCGAACGCACGTGCTGAAGCAGATGTCACCTGGTGCACGTGTCATACGAGGAATGGACTGGAAGTGGCGTGACCAGGACGGCAGTCCCCCAGGGGAGGGAACTGTTTCTGGGGAACTTCATAATGGTCAGTATAGCAAGCTGGAATCAAGATATATAAAATGATCAAATATGGTGTCCGACTACAAATAAACTTTTCTATTATGTTTAATTTATTGAAATATTTAACAATCAGAACTCTCCTATTGTGGGTTTACCGTTATTGTAATGTTAGTACAAACACTTCTGCTCCATATTTGAAATTCTCAATACAACTTACGTTACAGACCGCTGATTGATTGAAAATATGGGAATGGAGACATGTCTTGCGATATGCCTTGGGTAATAGCAACAACACATACCAAGATTTGTCGCATGAGGAATGATGTTTGTACCTACATCACATGACCGGAAAACAAAAACATAAGAGTTCTGGATAAGGATTGTTAAGGACTATGGAATTCAACTTAGGTCCATGACAGTGAGAACATAAGATTGGCAAATTTCCTCATGAGGAAGCTGTATTTGATATGACTATGACTGACTTTGCATGACATACATTTAGTATTTTTTTGACAGTCTTCCATAATGACTTATTTTTCATCTGACAGGATGGATCGACGTGACTTGGGACTCAGGTGGTTCCAACTCGTACCGTATGGGAGCGGAGGGCAAGTATGACCTCCAGCTGGCGGCATCCCATGATCCGGAGAGAATGAAACCACTCCCTAAACTGGAACAGGGAGCTGTAGGAGGTGTCAAGGTCAAAACTGGAGCAGCTGCAGCAGCAACAGATAAACAAAAGGTAGAAAGATTATTCATTTCATTGATACGAATATAGTTATACACAATTGTTTGTATCTTCCATAATGTTTTATTAAAATACTTGATAACCCTGGTCAGTTGACATCTCAGGTCCATTCCATTAAAACAAACCCTGGACCCTAGGTAAGCAATTTTAATAATAAACGTCTACGGGTACACCTTATTTACCGAACTTTAGTTCTTTAAACTGAATTTTGCATCCATGGGTGTGTGTTCCAATTTCGAAAGTGCCTTCTTGGGGCCCCAAGTATGTTTCAGTGGAATAACCCTGAAATAGGTCTGAACTACAAAAATGCTTCTGATATTTCCTGCATACAATTTTGACAAATAATGATCAAAATAGTAACTCAATAATAATTGTCCCTTGTTTTGAGTTGTAGGTGATTTTGTTGACATTATCATTGAGACACATGCACACTACCAGTTACGTATACTTGAGACACTGTAGTTCCAGACCACCCTTTGCTTATGTACTCTTAAAAAGAAGCAGCCACGGTAGCGCACATGGATTTGCTCCCTTGGTGAGGTATGTCTGATACCTCCGCGCTACATGGATTTGCTCCCTTGGTGAGGCATGTCTGATACCACCGCCCTATATGGATTTGCTCCCTTGGTGAAGCATGTCTGATACCTCCGCCCTACATGGATTTGCTCCCTTGGTGAGGCATGTCTGATACCTCCACCCTACATGGGTTTGCTCTTGGTAAGGAATGTCTGATACCTCCGCCCTACATGGATTTGTTCCCTTGGTGAGGTATGTCTGTTACCTCCGCCCTACATGGATTTGCTCCAATGGTGAGACATGGCTGATACCTCTGCCCTACATTTGCTCCCTTGGTGAGGCATGTCTGATACCTCTGCCCTACATTTGCTCCCTTGGTGAGGCATGTTTGATACCTCTGCCCAACATGGATTTGCTCCCTTGGTGAGGCATGTCTGATACCTCCGCCCTACATGGATTTGCTCCCTTGGTGAGGCATTTCTGATGGAAAACATCATCCTTAATCCCTCTGAGGTTGCTGTCCCGATACAAATTAATATGATGTATTAACGGGACGCAAAACCCCATTTCATTTAATTCCTTACAAAGATTAAAAGGATATATCAAGGTACACACAGATTCCAACTGTTCATTGTTGTTAAAAATAGTTTTTACTTCTTACTCACACCCGCCTGAGCATTCTATATATTTGATTCCCCAGATCAGCGTGTTGACAAGCAGAAAGAGCAGTTCAACGCCAAGCCTTAATGAGGTCAACGACAACAAGCCTTCAGTGGCCGCCACTGAGCAGGCTGCTTCTGCAGACAATCTTACCCATACCGTCAAGTCAGTAAGTAATGTAATTGATATCTTTTTATACTTCATCCTAAATATTCTTGTTTTTAGCTCTACTGATACCGTCGTCCGTCTGTCGTCCGTCCGTCTCTTCGTAAACTTTTTTTGTGAAACTTCACAGGAATGTTGTTCTTGATGTCTAGTTGATCCTAGCAAATTTCAGAACTGCCGGCAATTCAAGATGGCCACCACATCTAAAAATAGATTTAAAAAAGAAGCGATTTTGTGGCGACTACTTCTCAAAAACCATAAGTGATATTGATTTGAAACCTTTACCAAAATGACTGGCACGACAAGTAGTTGGTCCTAACCAAAGTTCATTTTGATTGGATGTCAAACATGGCCGCCAGCAACCATCTTTGTTTACATAGAGTTATATAGGAAAATCTTGTGGTGACTACTCCTCTGAAACTACTTGATGGAATTTCATGAAACTTGACAGGAATGTTGCTCTTGATGTCTAGTTGATCCTAGCTTAAATACAGGTCGGCCGGAAATTCAAGATGGCCACCATGGCTAAAACTAGATTTTAAAAGTGTGATTTTGTGGCGACTACTCAAAAACCATAAGTGATATTGATTTGGAACCTTTACCAAAAGGACTGGCACAACAATTAGTTGATCCTTTTTTACAATTTGTTTAGCTTAATTCCTAAGACATTATTACGCAGTCTTCAAACCTCTTACAACACGTCAATATCAAAAGTAGGTCACTGCCTGACCTTGGCCTGCCTAATGCACTTGCTCTATATTAATTTACTGCATTGACGTCTACATCTGTCTTTGATGCTCCTGTTTAAAAACTTAAAGACCCTTTATCAATTTGCATAGTTTTTAATGGAGACATTTTATACAGACAGGCTTGTTTAAAACTGAATTGTCTCTTATTTTTTAACGTCATTTATTACACACATAAAGATGTGACACAAATGCTGATTAATTTTATAAACAGGTTGCAGAGAATCTCGCGGAGAGCATGATGAATCTGGCCACATCAGACTCCGGCGTCACTGTGACATTGAACACAATGGAGGAGCCAGACTTCGACAACAATATGACGACAGATCCGGCAGTGTTAGTACACGCCCTGGCAGAGAGCAGGGAGGAGAGAGACAATCGCATGGCAGAGTTTCCTCCCCTGGGATTCACTGGGTGTCTCGAAGTGACAGGTAGAGATGTTGATATAGTTATAGTTAAATTCACTAGTAACTAAAATTCGAATAACCTGCACATATAATCAATTTTCCGAGTTTTTATATATCAGATAAGGATATCAACGATTATCTTTCGCGCTGGAAAATCTTCTCTTACACATGGCCGCAAATCATGCGCATCAACAAAGATGTCAGATATGTCAGCATTTGCATGAGGTCATTGGGAAATAAAGATTCAAAACTTCGACTGATGGCGAAAAAGCATGCAAAATTGTCAGTGGCACAGGGCACTCATTTGTCCATTTTTGGGACCGAATTTCGGCCCCATTTCCCTCTCATAAAAGTATATATTTTTCTCATTTTTCTGTAAAAAATGCCCCTCTAAAAAAATTAATAAATGTCTGTTGGGTTGGCAATTTTAACACTCCAATTTGGGAAGCAATCCCTACATTTGCCATTGGGAATGGTACCCTAAATCAGTACCACTTACATATAAAAACACTGATTTGTTTCTTAGAAATTCCCCTTAAATATGAAAACGGCTCAAAATTCCCCTTCTTGAGCCCCAGTCCAGTAAAAGCTAACTAGTGCTCTGTGATATGCAAGCAAAAGAATCTCGAGTACCTGGTTTAATGTATTAGAATTACGGCCCTTGATATAAATATTTTATCTGTTAAAAAAAACGATGAAAACTGGAATTCCCCTTCTGCACCTGACACTGCTTTAATAATCTATTATGTCATTCATTATCTTTATCTGGATGGAGATACATGTAACCAGCTACAAGTATACGGTAAAAGTCTATTGCCAACCTTGTGTCCTTGATAGCTCAGAGCTTAGTGAAAAATGCATGCCTCAACAGGGACTTGGAACACACGGCTTCTAGCATTGTGTGCTAGCACTTGAACCTCTGAGCTATCAAGGACACGTTGGTGGCAATCTGTTTTTGAACATTTACCTAACCTTGTTACATTTGGGTCGAGTGAATAGTCTCCCATTTGAAATCACCCCCTATCCACTGTTGGTTTTAGCCCTCATGGGACCAGGAATCTTTGTGAGGAAGCTATCAAGCTGGCTTGCGGAACGTCGGTGCCAGCTCGTGTTTGAAATTGAAGGTCACCAGGGGTCTTCCTCATATGACCTTTGCTGTTGGTGCGACTATAAAATCCAATTCAATTCTATTGTTACATATAAATGTTAAGATATTTGTGCGTCCGTATGAAAGTCATCTCTTAAAATAAGTTATATAATATATAGAGCAGTGAAAGGATGATGATAGAGCTTTTAATCTTCACACATTCTTAACACATGTTCACAGAGGGAGCCACTGGAGTATCCAAACCGGACGAGGTCAAAGTTTTAGAAAGGCTCGGTCAGCTCAACTCTGGCCAGAAGATGGAATCACAGACCCGCACCTCGCCCACCAATCCGATGTCCGTCAGTGTGCCCAACCTTCCTGCGAGCATGGAGCACTCGGTTAACCTGCTGGAGACGTTTGTGTCGGTGGCACGAAGGAATGCCGGCAACAACATGCTGAGGAGTAACAACGCAGTCAGCCTAGCCAGGCTACTTCCACCAAACTCCCCCAGCGATTGGACGGGTATGTAGAAATCTTGCCATCAAAAAGTGGGTTTCAAATGGAGTGCTTGTTTTAGGTATTTTAAGGCAAAGTTTATTGTACCTGAAGGCAATTATAAACTCCTTTCTTTTAAAGGTAAAATGGAAGTATGAGTGGTCTGAAATTACCAATTTTGAAAAACTATTTGAGATATATTAAACTTCCTGCCGCAGGAAACTGTTTGTACACGGTACATTTCATCAGATAAAAATCTGAAATAACCTTATTTAATAAGATATTTAAACCTGTGTATTACATAAAATTAGCATAGTGAAAGGTGTTTACATGTATAAATTCTGTGTTTCAGATACACTGCTGTCAGCTGCCCAGAGTTTCCCCAACCTGACAACATCCATAACCAATACCTCCAACACACTGACCACCACACAGACGATGGCAAATGTCACCTCACTTAGTCAAGTATGTATTTGTCTGATCTGTTGTCTGCCTGTCCGACAAATGTCACCTCACTTAGTCAAGTATGTATTGTCTGATCTGTTGTCTGCCTGTCCGACAAATGTCATCTCAATTAGTCAAGTATGTATTGTCTGGTCTGTCCTCTGTCTGTCTGGTCTATTGTCTGCCTGTCTAGTCTTTTGCTTCTGCTGAGAACATTCCTCCACTTTCTTGACAAACCACCATAAAAAAGTAACCTCCTGAAGGTTTCACCTGATGCAGATGAGTTTTTTGTTTTTGTTTTTTGGCCATACAATATGAATTTTTCAACTAAGGTCTGTTATTGTTTTTAGCTTGACTCATCAAAGATCAGCAGAGCTTAATAATCTGCCGTGGTGTGTCTGTCCATCCGTCCGTCTGTAAACTTTTTTGTTGTTGCGACTGCTCCTCTGAAACTTCATGAAACTTCACAGGAAGGTTGCTCTTGATGTCTAGTTGATCCTAGCAAAAGTTCAGGTTGGCCGGAAATTCAAGATGGCCGCCATGGCTAAAAATAGATTTTAAAAATGCGATTTTGTGGCAACTGCTTCTCAAAAAACGTAAGTGATATTGATTTGAAACCTTTACCAAAATGACTGGCACGACATGTAGTTGGTCCTAACCAAAGTTCATTTTGATTTTGATAAAAGCGGCCATCTTTGTTTACATAGAGTTATATAGGAAAAACTTGCGGCGACTACTCCTGAGAATACTTGAAGGATTTTCATGAAACTTTACAGAAATGTTGCTCTTGATGTCTAGTCGATCCTAGCAAAAAGTTCAGGTCGGACGGAAATTCAAGATGGCTGCCATGGCTAAAATAGATTTTTAAAAAAACGAACTTGTACTGACTACTTCTTGAAAACTATAAGTGATACTGATATGGGACTTTTTCTAAAATGATCAGCATGACAAGGACTTTTTCTTAAATGATCAGCATGACAAGATGTTGGTCCTTGTTGAAAATTATTTTGTTTCGACATCTTTGTCTACATTGAGTTATATAGAAAAAACTTGTAGCGACTACTCCTCTAAAACTACAGATGTTTATGAAACTTCACAGGAATGCCGATCTAGCTATCAAAACCTATCAGTAGAGCTTCAAGGTCATTGACCTCTTGTTTTGGTCGTACAATATGTTTTCTTCAATTACAGGATATATATTTTTTTAATGATACTGTTCATCTGTCAGATATTTCAAATTTAGCATCCCAAATGTAATATAAATTATATATTACAGGCTCTGACACGAAGCCTAACCTCAACGTCCAGTGAGAGTGACAATGAGTTCCTGGAGAGTTGTCGTCCCACGTCCCTGCTGGCCGACCTCGAGGATGACGATGAACTACCAGAACCAGATGACGACGATGATGATGAGAATGAGGATGAGAACGAGGACGATGATGTCTATGATGATGTTCTAGTGGTGAGTCGTGGTGTTATAGTTCCTCAGGCCAACCATAAACAAGTGTTGGTTTGTTGTTTCCTTACCTATTTGTTGAAAAAAGGTCCTACCCAAACCTTTTTACAGCAATTTTATATTGCTATTGTCCTTTCTGCCTATCTAATTAAAGATAGACAGGAAAAAAAATTGCCTGTGTACCTACCCCCTTATGAAATCTTGGGTTGGGATAAAGATAATCTTAGGGTACACTTGAACCTTTCTTAAAAGAGGACCCTTCTTCCAGAATTATAGTCTTATCAAGACGAATGATCTCTCAGAAGATATATATAGTAACTTTTTATAAGAAAACATGGGTTATTAATCACACCGGGCCTCTCATTTGAGTGGAGTCTTTAAGGGTTAAACTGTTACTATTTGTCTTTAGTAAATCGTAAAATGGACCAGTAGGAAATGCCCAGGAGATCAGATTCAGCCATGTTCGCTATAAGCATACAGACTATAAAATAATTGTTACTTTTTGACAGCTCATAACCATAAGATTCAGGTATTAAACAGGAGTAATAACATATGCTTGTTACTTTAGATTTGTGAAAAAGTGATTATATTGTGCCTATAGAGTTACATGCATGATGAATATTCTACAGGAGGATGAGTTAGAAACACGCGGCGAGAGACGTAAGACCTGGGACGATGAGTTTGTCCTCAAGAGACAGTTCTCTGCCCTTATTCCAGCATTCGACCCCCGACCTGGCCGTACCAATGTCAACCAAACACAGGACTTCGCCATTCCTCCACCAGGTAGGAGTCTCTTAATAACATTAATAAATCTCCTGCGACTACCTTTATACGTTAAGTGTTTCTTTTCAAAATGAGAAAACCATGTTGGGGATGTTTAGTTCTTGTGTTATGCTCGTTTTCTCAGTTATAACTAGTATTACTACTATGATCCAACTTAGACCACACATTGATATTTGGTGGTACTAAATATGTAAGTGTATGACATTTGTCTACTAATTGTGGCAGTGAAATGGGGTTTTACACATCATAATAGGTTATATTGGGATAGAAACAGAGGAAGATGATGGAATGAGTGGGTTTTCTTGCATACTGGATAAGATTATTTGAGTTTTACACGAGTCATGGAAAGCCTGATCTTGCGCATGAGGACAGATAAAAGTCGCACACCTACAAAATGGCAATGGTATGCAAGAAAAAGAATCGGCCGTGAGTATCCTACTCAGATAGGGAAATTCCAACCCTATGAATAACTGATGGAGCTTCGTTTCCGATAAATCAGTTTTACCTTGTGTTGGAATTCCCTATCTTCACCCGATACCCATTAAAGCTTTGTTTAATATTTCCTCAAAAAAATTACAACATACCACCCTCTTCTGTTGCATTTTGTCAGATTGCATACCGTATTTGTTGGCATATAGCGCACATTTTTTCCCCCAGGATTTTGGGCTTGTAGAAGGATTGCAGGTTATCCTAAACAACTAGATAAAATAGAGAAAAAAAATGTGACTACCAGATCATGTACAACCGCTGTTTACCAGCGAGTATAAATCCAACAAAAGTTGGCCAGTTCTTATTTTCTGAACAAACCATGATGCATTTGATATATTTACTTTTATTACAAAATAAAATTACGATTCACCTTGCATTTTGTTGATCATTTATGAAGATAGACGATAAAAAACTTCGCTGTTTGTGTATTGAAAATTTGTGACGAAAACGAGGCTGGGAATTTCGATATCCGGTGATTTCCAATGTACGACGCTATTATACTGCTTCAATGTCGCGTTTCCCTGAAACAGGCTGTGCAGCAGTCGGCAAGTATAAATGGAACAAAAGTTGGCCGGCTCCTGTTTTCTGTGTAAAATATGATGCATTTGATACATTTACTGTAATTACAGATAAAATTACGATTCATCTGGTATTTTGTTGATTATTTACGAAGAAATATGATGAATATTGTTGTGTATTGTGTAGTGAAAATTTGTAACGAAAGCGAGGCTGAGTTTTGATCTATGTAAAGTGAAGACTTTATAATTTAAAGAAAAGGTAAATAATTAAGTGATGTGCTTTGATTGCAGGGTCAGAAGAGGAGTCTGCAGACAAACAGTCTGAAGAACCGTCCAGCAACCAGCCCAGGATTGTCCTCTTTTTGAAGCCTCCAGCGTCTCTGCCAGGGGTATGTGCTCTCGGGCAAATATAAAATGGCAATAATAATTGATAATAATATGCATGGGATACAGTTTCTGTATTACTATTGGTTCAGTTGCCTTCGTGTTCCATCAGTATTGCTTGACTTGAGTGCATATTGACCGTGTCAAAAGTCAATAATTGGCTGAAGAGCACAAGGTCTAGGATTATGACATGATGATAATGATTAATAACAGATGATTGTTTAAAAAAAATTGTCCAAGAAACCACA
Organism: Cyrtodaria siliqua; assembly: GCA_037043455.1. Taxonomy (NCBI): domain Eukaryota; kingdom Metazoa; phylum Mollusca; class Bivalvia; order Adapedonta; family Hiatellidae; genus Cyrtodaria; species Cyrtodaria siliqua. Next base: position 8,540 of record JAWPHD010009823.1, on the reverse strand, counting down.
TTTGTGATCAAATTCATAATTCTGGTCTGTCAGTCAAGCTTATATCAACCAGAGTTTTAGCCAATTAAAAGTACAGTAGGAATATACACCTATAAGAAAAGCATGTAGTCCCACGAAAAACTGTACAATGTAGCACATGGCCAGAGTGTATGGGAACATGACCCATGGACAATAGAGGGCAGAGCTAGACACCGCACGTCGGAACTATCAGTTAAAATCTTGGTCCCAGTTGTTGTCGTGGCGCAGTCGGTAGCGCGGCGGCTTTGTAACCGGAGGCCCCGAGTTCAATCCTCCGTGGTGCCACTGAGTTCCGTCGGTGTGTTCTTGGGCAAGACACTTTCCCTTATCCCCATCAGTCAGATGGGGACGTAAATCGGGCGGTCCCGTGTATCGGTCTATCCTCTGAGCACGTTAAAGAACCATAGGAATCTATTCGATGATAAGAGTAGGGCAGGTTCCAGAGCTCCAGATAAGTTTCCAAATTAAAGGGTATTTTCCCCCTAAATAAATCTGCAATGCTGATTTTGAAATATTTAAGGATTAAATATTTCAGTTTTTTTGCTTTTTACTCACAATTAGAATTGTAAATTATCAATGCTGTTCGCACTCCCAATTTTTTAAAAGCTAATTTCCTAAATTTTAATGCTGAAATACCCCCCAAAAATTGCTTATCTGGAGCTCTGAGGTTCCCGGATTCCTATGTATCCTTCCCCTCTCTCTGGGGCGGCTCTAAATAACCTATTCTGTGTTTATGAGCCACTAAACAACATTCAATTCAATTCTTAACGTCAGCCAATTGGAGTATATGATTTTTGCCAAGTGCGTTAGAAACGAGTATTAATGATTGGTGTGTTAACTGCAATCATCGTTCATGATTTAAAAGCTGATTCCCGACACATTTATTCAGTGGCCTGTTAAGAAAGTATTATTATTTGATATGCTTTAATGGCATCATTTGAGATGTACATTATTATTTTTCAGATCTGTGATGAGGACGTATGTCTGGTGGATGGAAAGTCATGCATTTTCAAATATCTACAGCAGTTACTGGTGATGGGCTCGTCAACCAGTAGGAATGAGAGGCTCAAACGTGTCTGGGAGCCTACTTACACGTAATTGTTTATTTTCAAAAATGTACACCTTTCACAGACTTAAAATCAACTGGTGGGGTATGCAGTACACATTATTACATTCAGTCGCTTGTGAACAAACAACTCACATTCCATCTTGTAAAAAAATTCCCGATGAAACCCATCCGTTACATAAACTCTATATCTCTAACTGTCACTTCGACTCATCCAGTGCAATCCATGGATTGAAATTGCCATGCAATTGTCTCTCGTCTAACACCATGCCGCACACCTACCATCTCATAAATGATTTCCATATAATTGATCCCAGCAGTCAAATTATGTGTTCCTGTCTAATGTGATTGTCTATCTGTCTGCCATAGAAACCATTTGTGAACTACTTGTTTCCAGTTTTCACTTATTGCCTTGAAAGTTGACAAGATTTAGTTGTCATGATTACAACTAAGGTAACCTGGGGGAAAACTAAATAGACTATCATATATGGCCTAACATGTGCTAAAAATGTTGTAAAATACCATTCAAACAAACAGACAGTACCTGATGTTATTCCGACATCCATTACAATAAAAACTAGTTGTACGATTCTTAAACAATTCTTGTGGCGTTTCTGTAGGATACTGTACCGAGAGTTGAAGGACGGAGAGACGAAGGCAGACCTGGCGATGAAGGAGTCCACCCTCAGTGGTATACAGATACTGAATGAGTGGGAGACCCCCAGAAGTAACGACCCCACGGCATGCAGCGTGGACCACGTGCTTCAGTTGTTACAGAGGTTATATGCACTAGCCATGGACCAGACACACATACACCCTAGTAATAATAAGTTTGGTATGTTTGAATTATTTTTTATTATGTTCTCAGATGTTAACCTTTTCTCCACAATGTCAGTTAGCTTGCAGTCAACAACACTTATTTACTCAAATTAATTAGAAGGGACTGAATATTTGATCTATTGAAATTTGAATTTAAAGATATTCCATTTCTGCTTCTAGTTTCATTTCATTACCCCACCCACCAGTTTTACACTGGAATTATTGTAAATTTAAATGGCATAAAGACTTCTTCATATATTTGGTTTTGAAGTTCTTATATGCACCTGTAAGACATCAGTTTACACGTACTCCTTAAATAATAGCAAGTTTTGTAATAAAATTGTACATGTAATAAATTGTATTAACCTAGTGACTGTGTAGGCTAGAGAATTGATGATTTGTGATAAATGTTTGTGTGTTTAATAGTTAGTAGGAGAAATGATGGCCTTGATAGGTGGTTACAAGTTTAATAGTAGGAAAAATGATGGCCTTGATCGGTGGTAACACGTTTAATAGTAGGAAAAATGATGGCCTTGATCGGTGATAACACGTTTAATAGTAGGAGAAATGATGGCCTTGATCGGTAACACGTTTAATAGTAGGAGAAATGATGGCCTTGATCGGTGGTAACAAGTTTAATAGTAGGAGCAATGATGGCCTTGATCGGTGATAACACGTTTAATAGTAGGAGAAATGATGGCCTTGATCGGTAACACGTTTAATAGTAGGAGAAATGATGGCCTTGATCGGTGGTAACAAGTTTAATAGTAGGAGCAATGATGGCCTTGATCGATGGTAACAAGAGTAATAGTAGGAGAAATGATGGCCTTGATCGATGGTAACACGTTTAATAGTAGGAGAAATGATGGCCTTGATCGGTGGTAACACGTTTAATAGTAGGAGAAATGATGGCCTTGATCGGTGGTAAAATGCTAAAAACTTAGTTCTTAACAAAACATTTATTGTTTGTATTATCGACATAAGGCCTTATTAAGCTGTTTGACAAGAATTTCCTTCTTTTACAGACAATATGGACATGGCCCTGAATCTGAGTGCAGAGGAGTTTGTCAGCAAGAAAGCCAACAACAAGCTGGTACAGCAGACAAAGGTTTGTGAATTGATCAATTCGGCAAATTTTAAGACTTTTTTTTTTCTTCAAGGAAACAAAAATACTGTGTCCGATTTTTGTAATGCTGTTATATTATTGTAAAATGTACTTTTTGAACTGTTATATAATGTATGAATTTATTCTGGTCATGCTGTTTATACATAGATAGGTATGTTGTCAATATAAACATGATGCTACTACTACATTACACTTCAGGATGCACTGGTGCTGGCGAGTAATGCCTTACCGGACTGGTGCGAGAGGATGACCAAGTGGTGTCCCATGTTGTTTCCCTTCGAAACCAGACAACTTTACTTTACATGCACTGCCTTTGGTACATCCAGGTATGCCCACTTGTCTGTTGTACTTTACATGCACTGCCTTTGGTACATCCAGGTATGCCCACTTGTCTGTTGTACTTTACATGCACTGCCTTTGGTACATCCAGGTATGCCCACTTGTCTGTTGTACTTTACATGCACTGCCTTTGGTACATCCAGGTATGCCCACTTGTCTGTTGTAGTTCAACTGGTATATAGAGAATATCATCTTATTGTCTGATCCTATCCAATTTATCAGGTGAGGCTGAGAAAAAAAAGAAGTCCAAGGCAGTGCTGAGGTCTTCATTTTTTACGTGCCGAACCTGATAAACTGTATATGATCAGGCACTAACATGATATTCTATTTATCAAGTTGATTATTTAAAATCATATCATTTGCCTCTTTTCCTTTTTTTCCCGTTCAAAAATACCCAAACTTCATCAAAAGAGGTGCTGACGTCATCAAAAGAGGAAAGAAAAAACCTGTCGAGATAAGATTTTATCTAGGGCACCTTCTTTCTCAACAGAATTATAGACATGATAAAGTATACATATGGTAGGCCCGGCTCAAAAACAAGCTTTTATCATGCAGATGTACAATTTAAGCATGCGGAATACGTTGACGTTTATTGTACATAACATTATCTGACGTCATGAAGGAAAAAATAAATAGCGGTGTGCATTTTGTTTAAAGAGATAAAACTCGTTCTTAAAGTAAATGTAGATAATCTATGTGATAGAAAGAGCCTCGCCATTCTTTGTTTTCTAAGCCTCGCCTAATTAACTTGAAAGTAAAATGCACTGACATATTCTCTATATATCCACCGGAGATTTGTGTTAAGCCTGTAATAGGTATTCACACCTGTACAAAAAAAACACGTCCCACAAACAACCCATGAAAATAGAGGGCGGAGCTAGAAACTGAATTTCGAAACTATCAATTGGTTGGTGGTAAAATGTCGAGAAGTCTTGATAATTTCTCTTCTCTTAATTCTTATATGAAGCTGAACTATATTTTATTTGAAATTGGTGTACTTCATCATTTGTAGGTAAATTTGTCTGAATTGAAAAATATAGTACAATGTAATGAACAGTTTTAACTTCATGGTGTTTCTTTGAGATATTATGCTAAGTACACGTGACAAGATGTACCGTACATAGCAATTTGTTGTTACAGAGCCATTGTGTGGTTACAAAGCAAGCGTGACGCCCACATGGAACGAAACCGTGGGGCCGCCGCACGCAGGGATGATGGTAGCGAGTATCGTGTAGGTCGTCTGAAACATGAGAGGGTGAAAATACCAAGAGGTGAACGTCTCCTGGAATGGGCCATGCAGGTAAAAGGGTAGAATATTGTAATGGAGTGTAGACATGACTTTACAATTTAAGCGATGAATTTGAAATCTGGTATTGAGAGCAATGGTGTTTCTAAAATGTGAAAGTGGGATCCAGTATATATATTTTTGTCGATTTATTTTCATGAGTGATTAAAACTATAAAACGAAATATTTACCATCAGTGTTTCTTTTAGACAATTTTGTATCCTAGGTGATACAGTGATCGCACCAGCTTCCATCCATTACTTATTATGAATATTTACAGTTCTGTCCCAGTATAGAGCAATGCTAGATAACTCTAGCTATGATTCCATAGAAACCATCAGTACCTTCCATACACAATTATCTGTACAGGAAGAGGGGCATCCATGGCCGAGTGGTTAGAGTCTCTGACTTGAAATCACTTGCCCCCTCACTGCTGTGGGTTCGAGCCCAGGACCAGGAATCTTTATGTGAGGAAGCTATCCAGCTGGCTTGCAAAACAGCGGTGGTTCTACCGAGGTGCCTAAATGTGCACAAGAGTGGGGTCTTTCTCCACCAATAGAAGCTGCGACTATAAAATTCAATTCTGTACAGGAGGAATGCAGTGCTTAAACTATTAACTAGTCTCAAATGCATTATTGAGTAAAGCCTAACTCTTTATCTGTAACAGATGTTGAAGTACCATGCCCAGCGTAAATCAGTTCTGGAGATAGAGTTTGAGGCAGAGGAGGGCACTGGTCTGGGCCCCACCCTCGAGTTCTACGCCCTCGTTGCCGCAGAGCTGCAGAAGAAGACTATCGGCATGTGGCTGTGTGACGACGAATTTCATGACGAGATCGAAAGAGAGGTATGTTTGTCTGATGAACAATTCAGGGTTTGAGAAATGAAAAACAGTGTATTTTTGCGTTCTGTTAACAAATCTTTTATATTGGGACAGCACCCTTACATGGAGAGTATGACAGAAAACAATTGGATTGGTTACAAAAGAGGCAAAGCATATTTAATAGATATTTTTTAATCATGGATGGTTTCTGCAATAGGATTTATATACATATGACCATTATACATAGGAACATTTAGTTTTGAAGGTTTAAGATACCTTCAGTGTCTTTTTTTGGGCAGTTTTTATATTTGTCATATTTACAATTAAATGCCTCAACATTGGTGTACTGTAAACAGTATAAAGATACCACGAAACTCATGAAATTAATATTTTACTGTATTTTTTCCCTATTTTAAAAAAAATCACGCTACTGACTTTCCTTAAAGTTTAAACTACACATAAGTTCTCAATGTAAATAACTTTCTACCACAGGTTGATATCGGCCATGGTGTGAAGCCCCGCGGCTACTACATCCAGCGCTCGGGAGGGTTATTCCCAGCACCCTGGCCTCAGGATAGTGCAGATCTGGACAGAATCGAAAAACTGTTCTTCTTCTTCGGCATACTACTTGCCAAGTGTATCCAAGACAATCGTCTGATAGACATACCCCTGTCTAGGCCCTTCCTCAAATTTATGTGTATGGGGGAGGTGGGGCACAACATCACGCAGCATTACTCGCAGTCCTTGCATCTTCACAAGGCTACGAGTAACATGACTGAATCAATTACAAGTGAAAGTAGTGAGATTTTAACTGCCGACGATATAGAAAAGGAACTGATCTTAGATCCGCCGAAGTTGCGTTCGCCTGTCACACCCCCGTGGTATGCTGGGATATTGTCGGAGGAAGACATGGAGATAATAGATCACCACCGTGCGGGATTCTTGAAGCAGTTGCGAGAGTTGGCGGCAAAGAAGCAGAGAATATTGAAGGATAAGGCAATGTCTGAAGATCAAAAGAACACGCACCTACAGGAGCTGGCACTGCCCAACACTAATATCCCATCAGCAGGAGTGTTCTTGGAAGATTTGGGGTAAGTGAATGCTGACCTAACACAGACAGTTCCGGAATCTGGTCCATATTGGGGCCGAACCAGAAGGTCCTTGTCTGTCAATAGTAACTGAAATGTTGTCCTAGATTCCTTGCATACTGGATAAGGTAATCTGCATTCTGCAGGAGTGATGGAAATCCTGATACACATGGGGGAAGATGAAAGTAAAGCACATAAACAATGACCTCGATATCGTCATTGGTTGCATGACATCATTGTGTAAATAACATTAGTTATTGGTGACAACGCACAAAATGTCCATGAAATGCAAGAAAAAGAATAAATCATGGGTTTTCTATTCAGATAGGGAAGTTCCAACCCTCGGTGTAACTGTTATATTGGAATCTCACCAGAGCCTCGGTTCTGATAAAAACAATTAAACCTCGTGTTGGAATTCTCGATCTTCACTGGATACAGTCTCTGTTAGAAACTTCGAATAATTAAAATTACACATCCCATGGATATGAGCGATATTCTAATAAAAAGTGGGCTCAGTTACAGTTTTAATCTCAAATTTGAACTTCTAAATTGTTCTTGTTATTTAATCATCAAGATCAGTATAATGCAACATTTTGTCAGATTAATCTTATATTTCAGTTTGACGTTCCAGTTCAATCCGTCATCCAAGGTGTATGGCTTTACAGTGATAGACCTCAAACAGGACGGCGAGGATGAGGTGTGTGTATACGTATCATATGTTATACAATGTAAACAATTGGGACTAAATAATTTATTGTAAACAACATAGTGATTCGGGCCTCATTTGCGTCTATAACACACTAGATAAAAAAGTCTTGACTTTGTTACATTCCCAGAAGCCATGTTAATTGATAAAAATGATTAAAGTTAATATTTTCAGAGTTAAAACAGTGACATTAGACAGTGACATTTAGCGGCAATAAGCAGGAGAACATTAAGCCGGCGTTACGTCATACATACAAACATTGTCTGCCTGACTACTATGCCAGCAAATTAAAGCTGTTTGTTGTTGTATTAAAACTGTAAACCTATCCTACTTTATCATTTAATTTCTTATCTTACTATACAGGAGGTGTCATTTAATCTTCTTATCTTACTATACAGGAGGTGTCATTTAATCTTCTTATCTTACTAATTGGGAGGTGTCATTTAATCTTCTTATCTTACTATACAGGAGGTGTCATTTAATCTTCTTATCTTACAAATTGGGAGGTGTCATTTAATCTTCTTATCTTACTATACAGGAGGTGTCATTTAATCTTCTTATCTTACTAATCGGGAGGTGTCATTTAATCTTCTTATCTTACTATACAGGAGGTGTCATTTAATCTTCTTATCTTACTATACAGGAGGTGTCATTTAATCGTCTTATCTTACTATTCAGGAGGTGTCATTTAATCTTCTTATCTTACTAATCGGGAGGTGTCATTTAATCTTCTTATCTTACTATACAGTAGGTGTCATTTAGTCTTCTTATCTTACTATACAGGAGGTGTCGCTGCAGAATGTGGAGGAGTATACAGACATTGTGTATGACCTGTGTCTCAACAGCGGTATACGCAGACAGATGGATGCATTCAGAGGTCGGTTCTTCTGCAATATCTATAAATTCAGTGTGATAAAGTGTATAGCTACATAATAGAGTTATTATCTCAACGAGTTGGTTGGTTTAAACATTCATATAGCCAACGAGATGAGACCGTACTCCATTTGTTTTGTAGCATGTCCATTTCATCTGTCTGCCATACTAACTTCTGATAACTGGTAGTCACAGTATACTAATCATTCTGACAGATGTTATTTTCATTTAAATGATTTACAACTGTGCAGATACAAAGGAAATGTCATTGACCATGCTACAAAAAGAATAAAAAGTGAAAGATGATAATATGAAAGACAAATTTGAAAGCAATGAGATTAAATTTTTGTTCAGGGTTGTGTGACAGTCTTCACTGACATATAAACCCACAGAAACTGAT